>SATY01001101.1:0-12626 GCA_004335155.1 Ascochyta viciae
ACATAGTAGAGAGGCGTCGTGGTGGTGAGCTGGGTTGGGTGTCGGGGATGGAGTATCTGGGAGTGAAGAGAGGGAGAGGGAAGAGATGGGTGGTGGTGGTGATGCTGATGGTGGTGCTGGACTCGTACGTCGTGTCGACAAAAGGGGGTCAGGATCGATGATCGCGATCTGCTTGTTCGATATGCATCATGGCGTTGGGATCGTCGGTGCTGGATAGGAAGGTCGGGTGCGTGTTTCTTTCAGGAATGAGATGTGCGTGGTTGGATGCGGGCGTCGTCACGATGGGGACGTTTGTCCAAGTTGGTTTAACGAGGAGACTGCATCAGCTTTTGGACGTCTGGAGATTTCTGTTCGAAGGCTTTCTTGCCGCGCGCGCTGGCTTTGACTGAGAGTCGTCTGGGTATGGAAACGAAGATACCATCTTGGGCTTTTTGACACCGCAGTTGGGGTTGAGGAATAGTGGCCGTGGGTCACTAAGGGGAACGGATACTCGAGGCAGTCATATAAAGTATCATTGACTAATGTACAGAAGAAAAGGAAAGAACTGGGCTACTCACCCTTTAGCTCGCATTCCTTGTTGCATCCAGAAGATGCTCCGTGTGTTTTTGATCAAACATCTCGCAGATCCCAAAAGTCATTCTCGAACACACCTAGTCCACGTTTTCCGTGCTGTTCTGTTCCTGAATAGCAGGTTTGGCTGTGGATGGAGGTTTCGTCTTGCCTGACGATGTCTGGGGTGGCTCCGGAGCTCCTGCGACGGCATCTGGAGGCGGCCAAGTCAGCCCTTGGTCGCGAGCATAGTCGATAACACGCTGGTTTTGGCAAAGAAGATCTTGTTCACGAGCTGTCCATGTCCTATTGATCTCGATGAGCTTCGCCTCACTATCAGCGGCGTCTTTAACAACTCTGTCGACCAGGTCATTTGCTAACTTAAGGCGACTCTCGAGCTGAGCGATCTGGGATCTTGCTGCATCGATATCTGGCCTGAGGTCCGATTTCTCATTGCCCAGCTTGGCGAATTCTGCCTTGAGTGTGTCGATTTGGAGCACCGGGTCAGCTTTTTCTGCGTCTTCGATGTCGCTCGCCTCAACGTCGCCCTTGGTCGATGATTGCGCTTCAGTCCGTGCCTTCATGATCCGTTGCCTCATCTGCGCCAAGTACGCGGATGCGTTCTTCTTAGGGTCGATATCGGCAACTTCTGCAAGCTTGTACTTGCCTTGAGAGCTTTCCGGCTTCCGATCGTGTGACACTGGCTGGCGCTGCTTATATTCTGAGCGGTCGCGAATATCCCGTGGCTTGTCCTGTGGACTTGAGCTCCTCCCACGCTTCTCGTTGGGTCTTGAAGAAGGTGGGCCTGTGTTCTTGACAGGTGGTCGATAGCTATCACTGCTATCACCACGGTATCCGCTGTTTGAAGGGTCATTGGATGGACGGTCATGACTGCTACCGTATTGGCCTCTTTGCGGGAGCTCATGCTGGGGCGGACCAGAGCGGTATGCCGATGGGTGCAGGATTCGATGATGAGGTGGCCTGAAATTACCGTAGCCATCGTTCGGTGAGTAGCTATGATACCCCTGGCTGTAGTAGCCATCAGAACCGGGTCCAGCTTGGTCGTAGTAGCGGTCTCTGCTACCATTGTTGTTATGGCTTGGACCAAAGTTATACCTGTCTTGGTAGAGATCAGGCTGCTCGCGACTGTGTCCGCCTTGAATGCCGTGGTAGAGATCGGGTTGCTCGTGGCTGTGTCCGCCTTGAACGCCGTGGTAGGGATTGAGCTGCTCGCGGCCATGACTGCCTTGAGAGTTGTGACGGGGGTTGAACTGCTCGCGGCCATGACTGCCTTGAGCGCCGTGGTAGGGACTGAACTGCTCGCGGCCATAAGTGCCTCGAGATTTGTGACTGTCCTGCTCACGGGCGGATCTGACTGCGTCTCGCTTCTTGGCGACAAACCTGGCAGAAGAAGGATGCTCGAATTCTGGCCACGACTCTGCAAGCCATTTGACGCCTAGAGCAGAGCCGTACTTGCCTATCATCTGAGGACAGAACGTGCCGAGATGTACGTCTGAGTTGCACAGAAAGCACTTGGCGGTACACCCCGATGCGTTGTTCTGACGGTGTGCCAAAGGTCTCTCTTTGAGGCACCGCGCACATACGCACTTTTCTGCTGTAGTACCAGCGTGTTCAAAAGCCTTTGCAATTTCCGCAGGGCCGTAGGTATAGGACTTATTGTCCGGGGGGCGAGTTTCGTCTGCCATTGTGGATAGCGTAGTGTGGTGTTGAGATGCAAAAGAACCAACCCAACTTTTGCTATCCTAAGATCGTGCGCCACTGAGAAACTTTAGCGAGTAGCGACGTCATGGTGACTCCCATGGCAGGAGCCAGTCGGTGAAAGTAAGCTTGCAAACGCACAGTGCTGGCACAGCGAAACGGAACAGATCGCAGCTGACAGAAAGTCGCTCTTGATGAGCAAGAAGCTTTGCTGCGCGAACAATTCAACCAGAAGAAGATCGATGCTCTTGCTGTCCAGTCGAATTTTCTGGAATCTGAGAAGCTGCCTGATTTGAGAGACCTTCGACAATCGCTGACTAAGAGCTGTGGCCGTGCTGTTCGAGTTCAGGGCGGACAGATCGCTGAGACTCCACACTTAATGTAGCAAGAAGCGCTTCTTCAGCAGAAGAGAGAGCTAGAAGAAGTTTTCGAAGATCAGCTATAATTTACGCTCGAAACGCAGAAACAAGCTTTCGATAGCGCAACGAAAAAGGCACTTCGCGAACAGAGGATCGTCTTGATGTAACCTTCGAGGAAAGCCTACGACTCCATCTCGAGGAGCGCGTCAGCGAGTTAGAGAACGTCAAGAAACAACCACTCCAAGACCCGGTTGCTGCTGAGCACACACTATATGGGGTGTCCAAGGGACTCGACGCAGGAACGCGTAGATTCGGCTTCAACTTCACAGGCAATGACAGCCTCGAGGAAAGAGAATGCAACCTAGCTGATTGGTGCATGCTGCGTGTATCCAGACGATATCACGTACCGATCGAGCACCTGTGCAGCGGACTCGACATTGAGCTTTATGGATGACCAGACATAGGTTATCTAGAACATTTCGCGAAGCTTGCAACGACGCTCGACAACGTCGTTGAAGAAGTCAAGCTCAAGTTTCGAGACTAGCAGGTGAGCACGCAGGAAGAGCGTGCCAGAGACGTGGAGCACTACCCTAAACTGCCCAACGGCAAGGGTGGCATTATCGAGATGTTCAGTAACGGCAATCTGTCGACTACCATGACGCTTCTGATTGATGGTTGGACCAAATGAAACTCAGGCGCCAGGCTTAATGAGAGTATTGAAGCCGTGGGACCTGATGACAAACCTATCATGAAGGATAGCAAGCAAGCCATCGCTTACAAACTCAAACCCGAGACATATGGAGGTACGGAGAAGTGCGACCTCGGCCTTTGCGACGGGATCCTGAATGGATGTCCGTTTTCGAACTGGCAGTGGTGTCCCTATCGTCACTGGGCGCCAGAACCTTGGGAAGAGCGCTGGATGGATGCGGACTGGCTTACCATGAACGAGTCGAAGCTCCAGCAGGTCCCGCATCCGCCAGACCACCCGAAGGTCAACTACCAAGGACGTATCCGACGAGGGTTTAACGGAAAGGTACTACTTAGGCCTAACAAAGTGGTTCTCAAAGATGATGAGAAGCCCCAAACCCCTGCTTGGCGCGATCCGGTTGCGATCACGGCTGCGGTGCAGAAGCCATCTGTAACCACAGCAGAAGAACATGAAGCGGCCGAGTTGCAGTCGCTAAAATTTCCGTAGAAGAGCATTCTGCCCACTGGAAGGGGGAACTTCAGTTGACAAGAAGCCGACCGGAATGGTGGGAGTAGGGAAAGGAGGGCAATGTACAATCTCGTAGCCTGCCTATACAATGAACTGTGAGGTTGTACCAATCGTGGCTACTCTTGACATGTACATGTGCTTGATGTTGTTTTGAGTAAAGTTGTGAGGTGGTTGATGTTGAATGGGATGGAGTTCCAAGTTCGAGCCGCTAAATGGAGCTGCGCATCACGTGGCCATTGACATGGGTCGAGACAATGTGAGCTGCTCAGCGCTGGTTTCTGCCGACCTTCTGTAATGCCTTGGTACCAACATACAGAATTAATAGAGCTCAATTCCAACGCTCCTCAATATCGTACGAGCCCAGAATAGTCCCGGACTCGGCGAAATCCATATCGACTTCAAGTCTGCTCGTCTTGGCGCCCTCGAGACAAGGCTGACAGACAGGCGGCCAGAGCTCGGCCCGGCCTGAGCCGTGCCGGACTTGGCAGCCCACCGGTTCGACAGACGACACGTCGACACCACTTCGCTGCAATAGACACCAATCCCCTCATGATATTTGAATTTCCGGAAGCTTTTACAGTGCCATATCCTGAAGTCATGTAGGGTCAATATGAGGATGTTATGTCCAAGAGGACTGTAGTTCTCGGCCGTATTGTCACTCCCAGTACGGGAGGTGCTCAATGACATGCATACGAGTCTTCACCGTAGGTATAATGAAAGATTGCTGTCAAGAAACCACAGGTACATGCTACGTTCTTTGTTTCCAATCTCGATTGCTCAAAATCGTAGTCGCATTTCACAAAGCACTCTTCCAGTCATTGCTACGTTCACCTCACCATTCCAATCTGCAATGAACTGGCCATGTTCCTGTACTCATTTCGTACGCCAATTGCCTTCAATAAGCTGCATTTGTTCTTATAAGTTACTGCGTTTCATCGAGCGTATACGGAGCATGGCAAGAGGCGCCAGTTCGAACAACTAACAATGCTTTTGTGAACTACGCACGTCCGTCTGCGTGCGTTTGTAACTTACGATGTGAGTCACCGTGACGTCGTCGCCGGCTCAGAGCCTCCGGATAAGCGTTTCCCCGTGGCGCACAATCTCATGATAGCCAAAATAATTTGGGCTCCCGTTCCTGTACACCATCCGAACTGCCTTTTTACAATGGCAGCTCACAGCCCCTCGCCCGATGGGCAGCTCCAATTCCCTGACGATGAAATCGTCAAATGCTTCGCCAATGCTGGCACCAACTTCGGGGACGAGAGATGTCCTCGATGCTTAACACCGCAGCCTTACTCACACCGCATGAATAACGCGGACGGCTGCAACGATCGGTGCATGCTTTGCGACCATCCATCCCATCACAGGGGCAAGCCTTGTCCCTTGATTACGACCTTGTACAAGCACGTACTCGGCAAAACTTATCTCGATTCGCACTGGCCGGAGCATGTCGTCTCCAGGACCGACGAAGAGATCCGCGGCGCCCAAAGGTTCATGCGCACAGCTAGAATGCACGATGAACGCAAATCCGGCACTCGAGGTGGTTCCACTCGTGGTGGTTCCACTCGAGGTGGCCTCGCTCGAGGCGGTCGCAATCAAGGCGCCTTTGCTCGAGAAGAATCTCGGAGCAGACTCCAAGGCTACCGCAACACTGGTGATAATCGAGGCGAGCATAGCCAAGATCGAGGTCGCGCACCAAAACGTCGCCGAAGCCGCAGTCCAGATGTGGAGCGGGATGATACTTCGAGCAAGCAGTCCCTTCCCATTGCGTTACAACCCGACATTGATCCCTCCGTCGATGCTCGTGGGTATATGACTCAAGTGGTGATGAGGAAGAAGAATGCCGTCAGGTTGACCAAGGGAGCCAGCACAGGTAACCACGACACGGTCATGACCGGCACCGGGAACTCCAGCGCTGATCTGCGCAATGACAGTATGTCATTACAGCAAGCCCACGATTCCCTGGCGACACGTATCGTTCGATACAGAGAATCTGGGGTGGAAGATGCCATGAAGATTTGCACACTGTTGTCTGAGCTAGGTGATATGGAAACCCAGAGGGATACCATCGACGTAGCACTCCAAACGCAGATTGCCGAGACCGAGCAAGTCCGCAAACACGCCGCTGCCGAGACCGAGCAGATCAAATCCAAAGCCTCAGCTCAGAACAGGAAGCTGGAGGTAGAGGTCGAAAGCGTAATGGCCAAGTGGGGACGTCAAGCATGGACGATCTCAGGTCTCGAGGCCAAGGTCACGGAGCTCCAGACCGAGCATGCCGCACTCCAGAACGAGAACCAACGTCTCAAGAACGAGAGCAATGGCATCATTACTCGCCTCAAGGATGAAGCGCAACTTCTTGCCGAGACACAAGCTCGTGTCGTCGGTCTCGAGGCCCAGCTCAGAGCAGCCAGCTTGAGCACGAATCCGCAAGCACCAGCGGGCTCTGTGGCCACGGGAGGTGCAGGCATCACCGTTAATGGCGGTCGTGAAGAGGAGGACGAGGACGAGGATAGGAAACCTCTGTTGTCGGGCTTACTTGCCGTCGAAGGTGACCAAGGGTAGGGTATACTAGTTTCTTTGGTAGTCTGAATCGAGATTGATTGACTTCCAGCATCTGATGAATATGTCTTCCTTTCTGTGTTAATGAAGCTTACCCAGTTATCAGTGTTCCTGCACAAACATTCAGTCTGACCTCGTTCTCATTCGCATCACTTGTGAGCCGCTGGTTCGAGTGGATACCTTACCGGTTGCCAGGTATCGTGGGTTTGTGGGTGGTGCGGCCTGAACCTTGTCTAACAGCCCCAGAAGTGGCAGGCGAGCATCGTGCTGCTGGGGTTTCTATGCGTCACGAAGCCATAGCTGATACACGCACTCAAATGACCGCTAACCCTATCATTGAACCTTTTGCGCTGACACTGCGCAGGACACTGAAATGATTTCGTGTCGATTCCCTCTTCCTCCTCCTCCTCCTCTGAGATATCAAATCGTCGAACTGGGATATGTGGCGCACAAACAGAGTCTGAGTACTGGCACAGGCTGACAGCCAATTTGCCGGCGTGCATGACTTCAGTCTCTTGCAGACCGTAGCAACGAGAAAGAAAGGCAATACAAGCGCATACAAGTTGGTGGCTTACGCGCCGAAGCCCTCCAGGTTTCAACATGACGCCAGAAATACCCACTACATGCAGCCCGTCAGCGCCGTTTGAGTCGGAGACCAGTTCATGAGCACCATGGTTCCAGATGCTTCGCTGGGTGCCGGAAGAACCTCGCGCCGCCGAGTGTAAACAAAGCTGCTGTCACCTCAATATTATCCCACTCACACACACACACAACCCCACCATCGTTGAGAATGGCAGACCCACCAGGCAATCTCGGCCCCAAGGTATCGGCTTTTATGCCAACAGGTAAACCCGGCTCCGCCGCAAACCCCTCCAAAGTCGGTGTGGCTAGCACTGCAATGCCAGGTCCGGCAAAGGCGAGCGCAGACGAAGCAGCCACAGCTTCGTCTGACAATCGCACCACCAACCGGCGTCTTAGAGAACAGCTTGCTGAAAAGGAGGCTACCAAAGAAGACCTGCGCGCCCAAGTACAGCGCCTCGAGCGTGAGAAGAAGGAAGTCCAGAAAAAGGATCTTTCATGGCAGAACAGGCTCGAGCTGGAGCTCACCAAGAAGTACAACGAGATCTTTGATGCTTCTACTCTGGTTGATGACGAGTTCGCCAGGCTCAACGCATACGATGTGGAGCTCGACAGGAAGTTTGCCGAACTTGAAGCTGAGCGCCAGAAATCGGTCGCTCAGCTCACCGTGGTTGAACAGGATGGCCAGTCCAAGATCGATCCAGCCAATTCAGCCGAGCTCAATCGACGCCTCGCCCTTCTTGTGGCAGACAGTGACGCTGTCAAAGCAATCGCTGCCGCAGAAGTCACAAAGACGCTCGCCTTGAAGAAACTAGCAGCGCAGACCAAGGATGCTTCTGCTGAACATACCCTCAGCAACGAAAAGGCTCACATGAAGCGTCAGAAAGCGATCATCGCAGGCTTCTTTAAATCAGTCCAGACCTTCCATCTCGGGTGTGAAGAAGACCGTCGCACGCTCCTCGCCAAAAGGGGTAAAGCAGGGCCAGCAGACGAACGTAGGTATGCTCGTAGTGATATCGAGTTCCAGAAGTTCGCAGAAGAGAGGTACCTCGCGGGCTATATTGACTCCAACATGGCTTTTGAGTTGCGCAATGCGTTCCAGAAAGGCCTACCTGTCCCTGAGAGCAGACTCGCGTACCTTCGCGACAACGAACACGAGAAGAACCCTTACCAAGTCGGTCAGAGAATTGGTCGGGTTTTCGGTTGGCGCGTGATATGCCATCTCTCCGAGAAGCCTCAATGGGACGACAGCCTTGATACTCGGCAATGGACTGATACCAGCCAGTTCTGGAACATCACGACCGACTTTCCTATCAAGGGTATCTTCGGTGGCATCCAGAAAGGCTATGCAGAATCTGAGGCTGCAATGAATGCCAGGCTCATCGAAGAGCAGGCAGACAGCACTGATGAGTTCAAGACCGTCGTTCCCAAGGCAAAGGTCAAACTCGAGTTCCAAGCTCGACAGAAGTTCATGCAGGACAAGCGTGCACACCAGGTCGAGGAGCTCGAGGATGTGCACTCCTCAAGGAGTACATCAGATGCTAATGAGCTGTCTAGCAAAGATGTGCAGCAGCAGTTCGAGCTTCTTGACGGCGAGAATAACCTCGTCAAGGACTTGAAGGAACTCACTGATCAGAGCAGGGGTATCATCTCTGAACAGAAAGAACGGATAGCTGCGCTTGAAGAGGAACTCGAGATGCAAAGGGCTGTATCTCGAGAGTTTGAGCGAGTTGTCGAGGGATTCATGGCGGTGGGATTGTGAAGTATCGGTGCTAGTCTGAAACACATCCTTTCAAGATGATAACATGAGCCTGGTCCAGTGATTTCCTGTCGTGTGTTGTGGCCGTGAAGTTTCGCATGACTGTGTTAAGACATCAACAATACAGTTTACCTCCAGCAGCTGGATGAGCTAGGCGCCAGCATCGACAGTCTTGTGCAGCCGGTGTCGACGCAACTATTGAAGCCGGCCAGTTGGCGTTCGATGGGTGATGTACGGCTTCATTTGGGACTGAAGCCAGCAGTCAATTGCTGGTCTCAAGAATGTCGGCAATCCGGACTGTAAACTAGGATTCACGCATTGAAAGACCCCACACCTAGACTATCTCTTGTATGCTTCAACCTGATGCATCATGGAGCAAAAGGAGCAGCGCCAGTATCTGGAGTTTGTCCATCTGGAAACACCTGCCACTAAGCCTACATCTACCGTCCCCACGTGCAAGGAGGGCTCTCTCATCGCGTTTTCATCGTATTCCAAGTAGAGCTGTCGTTGAATCATATTGCGCCTGATAAGTTGTGGGTTGAAGTCAAATCAGCCGCATCGAACATGGCGTCACAGCTTGGCGACCCTGACGATCACGCATCCGCCAACGCGCCGCGCTCGAGGGCTCCATGACCGCGCACGACAGACGAACCCATGCCACCCCACGGGCCGTAGTCTACTCTCTGCTCCAATGCACCCGGCCGTGTCTCGTATTGCCGAAAATGTTGCCAAGCACCACCTGCTGCTCGCTCCGCTGCTGTTCACCGTGCTGGGCGCCGTCGCCAGCGTCAACAGCCCCGTGCAGCACTCGCTGCTCGTGACGGCCGCGTCCTGGGCGATCCTATGGCTCCCGCTCGTCTTCCGCGTCGGCCTGTACTCGAACAGCGGCGGCCGCAAGAAGAGCACGAGCTGGCTTGCCGGCGCCTTCCTGGCCCTGGCCCACATCTGCGACCGCGCCGCCTGCGACAAAGACGGCATCCGGGCGACCAAGGTAGGCAGTCAATCGCTGGAGCTTGACAGCGGCTAACACACACAGTGGCTGCTTCCTGTATTTGCTGTCCTGATCTCGGAGAATGAGCTCCTCGCACGACACCTCGCCCTGCCCACGCATGCCCGCAGCGACTCGACCGACTCGAGCGAGAAGCCGTCGAGCAGGCGCTCGTCTGACCTGCTGCTGACGCTCACCATCGCCGCCAGCGCCGCTCTGGGCATCTACGTCACCTCGACAACCTCGGCGCTCGGGATCAGCAGCGCCATCTTCGCCGCCTCAGGCCTGGTCATGCTCGAGATTGCGGCGCGGGGGGCCAGAGACGACAGCGAGGGCGCGCGGGGGCTCATGTCTGCAGACGGCTCCTTTTCGAGGCGGGGCTCGGTGAGCGGCAGCCGAAATGCACACGAGCTGGCCGCCTTGAGAGACATCGCCGCTGCCATGACCGTCATATGCGGCATGGCGACCTTCATCATCGAGCCCTCGATTGCGCCAGGCGCCGCCACGTGGGAGCCTCTGTACCGCGAGTTTGACCGCGACTGGAAGACGGTCCACGACTTCAGGACGGTGCGCCAGGTGTTCGTCATGGTTGTTGTTAATGCTGCTTTGAATCTGTTCATGTTTCTGGTGGTAAGTCCAACACACTCACGTCGTGACAATGCTAACCCAGCCAGCTCTCACGACAGGGCGCCGTTCCCGTCTCCCTCTGGGCCTTGTTCTCTTGCATCTGCGCGCAGCTAAAGTTTGCGACCACCTTCTCAGGCATATGGTTTACCATCATCTACGGCATCTCCGCCCTTCTGTACCTCTACGGCGCGTCATCTTCGAGCACTTTCATAGACATCCGCGCTTCCATACGCGTTAGACGCATCTTGTTTGGAGTCACGGCATTTTCAATCAGCGTGCTGCTGGTCCGGCACGCATCTGGGGCGCAGTACTACACGTTCTCGCCCAGGACCCCCTCCACCTTCAAGATCCAGCCGTCGGCAACGCCGCTGGAGTCGATTCCACTCGACTTAGCCCGTGGCCACCCCGCGGCGCAGCTGATCAACGCCGCCGAGACCGAGTTCCAGCACACCCTCCAGCGGCAGTCGAAGACTCTGGACCAGGCTGTCCGCGAGTACCGGCGCAGGAACGGGATAGCACCCCCTCCTCACTTCGACAAGTGGTTCGAGTTCGCGCAGCGCAGGAACGTGGTCATGATTGACGAGTTCGACATGATCAATCAGATGCTGCTGCCTTTCTGGGCGCTCAAGCCGGAAACCATCCGCACCCGCATCAAGAACGCCATCGGCCACGAAGACAGTGCTATGATTGCTGTGGCGATTCGCAACGGCGAAGTGGTTTCGATCGGCAACGGCGACGAGTGGCAGCAGCAAGCCACAACCGGCATGATGAAGGACTTTGTTGCACATCTCCCGGATATGGATTTGGGATTCAACGTCCACGACGAGCCTCGAGTCGTGGTGCCGAACGACCTACTGTCTTCGATGATTGCGAAAGCCCAAGACCAGGTCCTGCCTCGCGCTGCGAAGAAGCCGTCCCCCCGCAACAACTTCTCGCCGCGACCGAAGGATCTGAACGACGGCAAGCGCTTTGATGAAGTCAGCACCACCAAGTTCAACCGCTTCGCCCATCAGCAGACGTGGACACACTCACGGCTGTCGTGTCCGGCTAGCAGTCAAGCGCAGACGTTTGAGGATTTCGCCGCCGATAATCTGACCTCGTATGCTGCCGGCCCGCTGAACCACGTCTACAACACGACGGCATTCTCAGACATCTGCAACTCCCCTTCATTCTCATCGTCCTTTGGCTTCTTCGAGCGCCCCAACGCCTTCAGCATCATCCACGAGCTCACGCCTGTGTTCTCGCAGTCGAAGATCTCCAGCTTCCAAGACATCCTCTACCCCAGTCCGTGGTACTGGTTCGGCAAAGTAGGCTATGACAAGAGCCACGACACGACGTGGGAGAACAAGACGAACAGCCTGTACTGGCGCGGCTCCACAACGGGCGGCTTCAGTCGCAACGGCGGATGGAGGCGCCAACACCGCCAACACGTAGTCCAGCGGCTCAACGCGCCAGACAAAGCCAAGATCCTCGTCACCCCCGAGACGTCGCCCGAGGCTGTATACACCGTCCAGGACATCGACCGCCGCGCACTGCACCACCTCGTCGACGTGAAATTCAGCCACGTCGGCCAATGCGACCCGGGCGACTGCGACGCGCAGAAGGAGTTTTTCCACGTAGTCGAGCGCGTCGACGGCCAAGACGCATGGTACCACAAGCACCTGCTCGACATGGACGGGAACGCCTTCTCCGGGCGATTCTACAGCTTCCTCAAGAGCCGCAGCCTCACGTACAAGATGTCGGTGTTCAGAGAGTGGCACGCCGACTGGCTGCGTCCGTGGGTCCACTACATTCCGCTCAGTCTGCGCGGCGACGAGCACCTCGATCTCGTGCGCTGGTTTAGCGGGGATAAGAGCGAGGTTGCTGACGTGGCGGGGAGGGCAAAGGAGAAGATGGCGGATAAAAGTGGGAACGGCGAGACGCTGGGGGAGAGGAAGGCCAGGGAGATTGCGGAGCGGAGTACCGAGTGGCATGATAAAGTGTTGAGGAACGCGGATTTCGAAACGTGGTTCTTTCGGTTGCTGTTGGAGTGAGTTTCCCTTTCTGAGTGTTCTGCTGCACTGCTGACAAAGTATAGATATGGACGCGTTGTGGATGATAACAGGGAGGAGATAGGATACCCAGGGCCCTGATAGACTTTTTTATTTTTATTTATTTCAATCTATCCATGCACTCCAGCCAAAACATCCCGCGCATCATCATCCACTCTCGCTTTTGCTTTTGCGTTTGCTTTCGCCTTACCACCACCTCTTCCTCCCCTTCCTCCTCTTC
>SATY01001102.1:0-12616 GCA_004335155.1 Ascochyta viciae
CGGGCCTGCTTGCACTGAGCATCTACTGATCTTTTACAACAGAAAACCCCCGGGTGTGGCAAACTCGTATTCCAGTCCGTTCAGGCACCCCCCTTGTATCTTGTGTGCTGATTAGTTCTGCTTGTCGTTCAGAATATCCCACAACATAAATCCTCCGGCACACGCCCTGCTTGTACGCGACACCCACAATTCCATTATGGCAGACATAAACTCAAGTCAAGCGGTCGCGCAGGACGATTTGGTCATTCCGGTGTGTGCTGAACCGTCCACCTGCCGAACTTTCTAACACTGGTCAGCTCATTGACTTCTCCTCATTTCTCTCCGGCGATCCTTCAGCCAAGAAAGCTACTGCCCAAGCTGTCCTTGAGGGCTTCCAGAACGCTGGCTTCATTTACCTCAAGAATCACGGCATTTCGCCCTCGACCATCTCGGGTGCTTTCTCACAGAGTGCTCAGTTCTTTGCGCGGCCGCAGGAACAGAAGGATGCCATGGCATGGTACTCGGCGGCAGCAAACCGCGGGTACGTAGCCCAGGGGCGCGAGAAACTGGTTGTACTGGAGGAGACAGGCACAGAGGAGGAGCTGCGAAAGACGGTCCCAGATCTCAAGGAGTCGTTGGAGATTGGGCGCGACGACCAGCCAGAGACACCAAACATGTGGCCCAGCGGAGACGCTGCCGCCAAAGAGTTCAAGCAGGAGATGTTGAGCTTCTTTGAGACGTGCAAAAGCCTGCATATGCAGGTCATGCGAGCCATTGCTCTGGGTATGGGCATTGAGGAAAGCTGGTTCGACGGGTTTACAGACGCCGGCGACAACACGCTACGTCTTCTGCACTACCCTGGTGTGTCCAAGTCGATCTTCAAGAGGAGCGATGGCCAGCTGCAAGTCAGAGCGGGCGAACACAGTGACTACGGTATACACCTCAAAAAGCTTGATATCAAATACAATACTAATTGGATTCAGGCTCCATCACTCTCCTCTTCCAGGACAAGCGCGGTGGTCTGCAGGTACGCTCGCCCAAGGGAACATTCGTCAACGCCACGCCTATCGAAGGCACAATAGTCGTCAACGCCGGCGACCTGCTTGCGCAATGGTCCAACGACACCATCAAATCGACAAAGCACCGTGTCGTCGAGCCACCACCGAAACAAGAGGACGACGGCCAGGAAAGCTACCCACCGCGTTATTCGATAGCATACTTCTGCAACCCCAACTACGAGCGGATGATCAAGGCCATTCCAGGAACATATGAGGAAACAGGGAGAAAGTACCAGGACGTGCAGAGCGGGGAGTACATTATCGGGAGGTTGACAGCCACATATTGACGTGGCAGATCCTGCAAATGGTATGGAGTCTTCGAGCAATCAAATTATATGTGTCCCTCCACCCCGACCTCTTGCTGCAGCACAACTACATGCTCAGGCCGAGACGTCCGGAGTAAAATATAAATTGGGTCACCGAGGTTCGTTGTAGATGCGTCGCTCATTTCACCATACACGCAGCTAATCAGGTTCCATATATATCCCTGATAGCTCGCGATGGCTGACACCTAACTCTTTCTCTCATCGCTAGCTTTCACCCATTGAGTATGCAGCATAGTTCAAAAATCAGAGCAACCACGAAATTCAGTTCATTTTTCTTGGCCACTTTGGTCAGCCAGAAGGAAAACATAATATCATTCTTTTCTGCTCATATATGGTATCATACTCAAATAACCAACCAAACCGCCACAACCCCAACCAACATCTGCAAAGTTGTCGCAACACTTTTCCCACCCACCCCAGCGTTCTGCTCAGGCGGTGCAGCATTGTAGCTCCCATTCCCAGCGGTGGCATTATACATGCCGATCCCATCCTCCAACTTCAAGCTATCAATCCCACCATCAACGTTATCCAGCGGCGCCACAAGCGCCATCTGACTCCAACTAAACACCGTATTCCGGCCCCCGAACACAAACACCTCGAACCGCCCCGCAAACTTCTCGTTCACCCACACCCGACTGCCGTTGTAAATGTCCGTCTCGATGCGCAGTCGTACTGGTAGTGTGATGGGAACGGGTTCGTGGGTTGAGGTCGAAAGGTTCGTCCATATGCGTCCGGGATGGCCGGGGTCATAGTCGTTGTAGGAGACGTTGCGGAGGGGGTAGGGAAAGCCGTCTGCGGTTGTGAAGACGAGTGTTGATACCGAGGAGTTTGTCGTGGTGTTTGTGACTACGCTGGTGATGGATAGCGAGGTATCGGGGCCTCTGATGGAGAAGGGGGATGAGACGTTCACACTCAATGTGTAGGGTGGTCCGAAGGAGCCTTTGCCGAAGGTTTGGGCCATGGCGCCGTCTCGCTGGGTCCAGGAGATGACGGGTTTGCGGGTTGAAGAGGTGGCGCGCAGCGAGATGGGTCGCCTGTCCAGGTTCTGTCCAGGTGCCATGGAGGCGAGGTATTGTATGCTTACATTCACGTTCTCCGTGGTGATGTTGACGCCGCGTTTCCCAGCCCATGCGCGTGCTGCCACGACGGGGATGCCCTCGCGCATGGCATAGTATGCTTCCAGCTGTGTAGTCGCATCTGGGCCATTGTCGTTCCAAGCAGCGAGGATCGCGCCCTTGTTGCCGCTGGCTCCGGGCTCGAGCTGCTCTGTCGTGTTCACCGGATTGAAGAGTGATGGATCCCACTGCCATCCCGGCACGTCTGCGAAATTCAGTGTTCTCGAGGTATTGTAGAACTGCGGATATGGTGCCGGTAAGATAGGTGTGTGGTCGTTCTTCAAACTCATGTACGCCCACCAGTCCTCTGAATTGATCAGACTGTAGTCGTCGTTCTGAAGCTGTACCGGATCAGACTGTCCGTACTGCCAATGCTGAACGACGATATCCTTTGATATGGTGAGGTTTTCCGACGGTTCGTGTGTTCCCCAGATCCTGATTCTCTTGCCGGAAGTCGAGTTCACAAACTCAGCCATCTCGTTGACAAAGTTGATGTAATCATCTGCAAGCTCGGAGTCATACTCGTCAGCACCGATGTGCACTTCCTTTGTCTGAAACCACGGCAGAAATTCGCTCCAGATGGCCTTTACGGTGGGAATTGCGTCGGGGTGCGTAAGGTTCAGTAGATCCTTCTTCGCGAGCGCCAGCTCTGGCTTCCATTTTGTGATTGCAAGAGCGTGTCCTGGTGCCTCAATCTCCGGTATGACTGTCACACCTCTTCGCGCGCAATGGCTCTGAAAATCCTCGAATTGGGCTCGTGACAGCGTCTCGTTCTTTCGTTCGATGATTCCCTGGAGCTCTGTGTTCTGCTCCGGATACAGCGAAAAGTGCGAGAACACCTGGTTCCACGTTTCGTTGTGACCGCGGTTCAGAGGCGCATTATCTGAAGAATGGTAGTGGAATTCCGAGATCTTGAAAAACGACGCGTAGGTGCAAAGCTCTTTGAGAAACTCAGGTGCATACCACTTGCGGCCTGCATCGAGCATGTATCCGCGTGTTGCATAGGCCGGCGCATCCACGGTGCGGCCTGGCTGCAAGGAAGACCCGTTAGCGATCAAGGCTTGTTGCATCAATGTCCGCGTGCCCCAGAACATGCCCCGGGCGCCTTTACCGCCGATGTAAACAGTGCGGTTAGTGATCTCGATCTCATAGCCTTCCTCGGTCGTGGCACCGTTCTCGTATGTCACTTCATCGTCAGACCCTCTAAAAGGTCCTAGTAAGATCCCGCTCGCATTGGTCGGAAATGTATCGACTCGTTGGAGCGTCCAGTTTGCGGTGTCCCAGGATGAGAGGTCTTCACGGAACGTTTCGGCGAATTGGAATGCGGTCGGTGGGATGAGTGTCAGTCCTTTGCTGTCTGAAACATCTGCGAACGAATCTGCGATGTAGATGGTTTTGGAGGCATTGCGAGTCGCGAATCCGTTGAAACCATTCGACAAAGTATTGGTGCTAGTCCATTGCACCGGTGGTAAAGGCTGCAGAGCAACAGCGGTACCAGAAAGGACAGCAAACGCCCATACGATCATGCTGAGGGGTGGAGGAGGGAGACGCAAACCTCGCTAGATGGCATGGCGGCTCGTATACTTTATAAGGCGCGCGGCGCAGTCCGAGGGATCATCAGGCAGGGTAGCAGGCCTGATAACCGCTATCATTCGATGTATCCCCGCAATGTCAGCCCCACTGTTCTCGGTGTAACATCCGTACCAGCCCAGGCTGTGATTGCGGGGCAGAACTGTGCGTGAACATCGCGAGCTAGCCCGGTACTCTCGAACGTGGCGTTTCTGGAACATTCGCGGGGTGCAGGCAGATTAGCCCGTGGGACATGTGAGACGGGTACCGTGTCTGTGCGCGTGACGAGCCGATTCGCGTGACAAGCCACCCCAACAAACCAACTAAGCACTCAAAAATGAGGCTCTACAGCCACGTATAATAGCTATTATTACAGGAGTTTATAGTAGAGTAATAAAGTAATGCTTGCAATCAATTTGGCCTATCTAAATTTACTTAGGAGGTTGACGTTGCGGCCTCTACAGGTAGTAGTAGTTAGTAGTAGATAGGTACGCTTAGTGGCAGGTTAACCACCTACCACATCCACCACATGCTTCTGTTGCTTCTTTTGCTAGGTAGATAGATTTAAAGCCTTACGCTTACCTCTTTAGGGCAGTTATAGAGCTTTTTAAGCGTTGTGAGCTTGTTTCTAAAGCTGCTTTTAAGCTGCCTTCTCAGCTTTCTCCTTCTCCTTAACCTTCTTAGCTGCCTCTCTTGCCTCACGCTTCTCTTAAGCTACCTTCTCCTTGTATAGCTTATTGGCATGCCTTAGCTTAGTTATCTCAGCTTTTTAAGCTTCTAACTGCTTCTTCTCTTGCTCTTTAACCTTCACTGCCTCACGTGCTCTCTCTACCTTGGATAGAGACCATAGAATAGCTCCACCTTGGTACTTACTAGGTATAAGTGATACAGCCTTTTTCTTATGCCTCTTTTTAACCTGTAGGGCCTCTCTAAGTCCTTAAATCTTATAGTAAAGTAGCTGCTTTTGAACTAAGAGATAGTGGAGTGACTAGCTAAGCTTTTTTAACTCCCTACTGTCCTTATCCTTCACTGCTAACTGTATAAGAGAGCCAATTTTGACCTAGTCCTTACTACTAAGTACTAACGTAGAGCTCTTACGCGAGCCTAGTAGCTTAGGGGTGTTACTAGTAAACCTATTAAGGATAGTGTTAGGATTTAGGGGTACAATTCTAGTTGCCTTAAATAACTTAAGTATAAGTGACTCTGTGAAGGTAGCTACCTAAGCCTTCTAGAATAAGAAGAAGAAGTCACTCTTCTTAATTGCTAATAGTCCTTAGCTAATGTAAAGGTAGGTTAAGAGCTCTTTTAAGTACGCAGTTAATAGAGGCTTAAACAGTACTACGTTAAGTAGTTAAAGCGTATAAGTTAAGTGAGGAGGTAGTATAGCTAGAAGAATCCAATTCTAGTTACAGAAGTTAATAAAATCTATAGTTAGATAACTACTATAGCTATCAACAATAAGTAATTAGTAGGGGCGTAGTGATAAAGGCTTAGTATACCTATCAAACACTTGTTTAAGCTAGGCAGTACTAATCTTATTGTTTAACCAGCTAGAGTCTGATGTGGTGACAAATACTAAGTGTTCCCCTAACTTAATTAACTTAACCTAGCTTAATTGTATAGCTGTACCAGCAGCCTAATAGATAAGGCTTAGCGGCAGAGCTCTACTATTACTACTTACACACGCTATAAGAGTAATCTACTTATAGTTACTATCTTAGATTAATACTGTAACCTCTCTCTTCTCCTACATTTGTCTGCTAAACACGTGTTTTTCTCTGCTAGTAATACTAATTATAAAGCCCTTCTTATCTATATTGTATATGTAGCAAGACTTAACGTTGTACTAGTTAATTTTGTGCTGTAGAAGGTTAAAATAGAGCCTGTATTTCTCCCCTAAGTTAGCTTAGTGGCGGTTGCGGTCCATCCTAGTTGTCCACTAAGAGATGAGATAGATACAGTAGTAGTTAATAAAGTATATAACCTAGCTCTTGCTTACTAGATTTTAAGCTATTGTTAAAGCAAAGTTTTAAATCATCTCTTATGTAGGAGGTATACAACGCCTAGTAAGACTCTCTATATATTGTACAAGCTCCCGCTCCTATTAAGGGGTAAGCTTTTGCTAGTTAGTAATTTTGACTGCATAAGGTGCTTAAAGACGCTAGTGTCTTTAGCTTAACATTGTCTAATTAATACTAAATCTTTTTGCAGTTTGCTAATAGCTAGGTTTTTTGCCTAATCCTTGCGCTTTGATTGCTGCAATTGCTTCGTTAATAGCTGCCATAGTTGTTGAGTTACTACGCGTTGAAGTGTGGGTGTGATTTTGGTTGGGGTGGCTCGTCACGCGAATCGGCTCGTCACGCGCACAGACACGGTAGCAGGAAGCAGAAGCGAAGTGGCTTTCAGGGTCCGATCGATCTTCAGGTCCCAGTCCGTCTACAGTACTTGCACACTCAATCGCCTTACATAGCCCGGATGGCAGCGATTGTAACTTGAAATAGTAATCCGTCTTTGAATTCAAAATGTAACATCGTGTTCTACAGCTGGCATTGATGTAACGGAATGAGTACGCCCGAATGAGATGGCGCTAAAGAGGCCTAGCGCACGGCCAAAAAAGTCGAGAGTGACCCCTTCACTCCTATCACGGGTTTGTAGCATCAACATGTACCAATAGAACGCACTTGCATTTGCCGGAGTCTTTTCGTTCGTTTAGTGTACCGCGATGGATCGCCATCAGCGCATTGTTGCGCAAGTCGCCTCCAAGGTGAAGGACTACTTCACACGCAAGGAGCCCTTTAGGATATCACACGGCTCGACAAATTCTACGCGTCCAAACCTCAAAAAGCGCGTCGTCGACATCAGTGGTTTGAGAAATGTCATCAAGGTGGACAAACAGACGCGTACGGCTCTCGTGGAGCCCAATGTACCCATGGATCGCCTTGTAGAAGCTACTTTGCCACACGGCCTGGTGCCGCCTGTCGTAATGGAGTTTCCTGGTATCACCGTGGGTGGAGGCTATGCAGGAACTGCGGGTGAGAGCAGTAGTTTCAAGTTTGGTTTCTTCGACAGAACCATCAATGAGGTCGAGATGATCATGGCAGACGGCGAGGTTGTGAAGGCATCAGAGACTGAGAATGCAGACTTGTTCCGTGGAGCTGCTGGTGCAGTTGGAACACTAGGTGTCACAACACTTGTGAATCTTCGACTGATTGAGGCGAAGAAGTATGTGAAGACAACGTACTACCCTACCAGAAGCATTGCCCAAGCTGTCAAGGAGGTCCGTGAGCATACCGAGGGTGAGAAGGGCGAGAAGAACGACTATGTGGATGGCATTCTCTTTTCCAAGGATCACGGTGCTATCGTAACGGGTGAGATGACGGACTATCTGCCACCGAACATCAAACCACAAACCTTCTCTCACGCTTTGGATCCCTGGTTCTACCTACATGTCGAAAACGCAACACGCAGCTCAAACGATCCCGTTGTCGAATACATCCCACTGGCCGAGTATATGTTTCGATACGATCGTGGCGGTTTCTGGGTCGGGCGGTCTGCCTTCACCTACATGAGCTTCCCCTTCAACAAGTTCACCCGCTGGTTCCTAGACGACTTCCTCCATACAAGAATGCTTTATCGCGCACTGCACGCTAGTGGCATCGCGACAAGATACATCGTGCAGGACATGGCTTTACCTTACCCAAACGCCGAGAAATTTATCGAATACACCGACAAAGAGTTCAAGATCTGGCCAATCTGGCTTTGCCCATTGAAGCAGAGCGAACAGCCAACAATGCACCCACACACCAAGGGCGAGCTGGAAGATACTCAGATGCTTAATATTGGTCTTTGGGGCTTTGGACCTCAAGAACCCCAGGAATATCTTAGCAAGAACCGTGCGTTGGAGAAGACTTTAGGTGAGATGGGTGGTATGAAATGGCTTTACGCGCACACATACTACAGCAAAGACGAGTTCTGGTCGCAGTTCGATCGCAAGTGGCATGAGGGCCTACGAACGAAATACAATGCTGGCGGTCTTCCGGATGTGCATGACAAGGTTCACGTCGATATCCAGAAGTACACGGACATGGCGCAAAAGGACTGGGGGATGCGATTGAAGAACGTATGGCCGTTGGGAGGGCTCTGGGGTATTCACAAGAGCATCCAGAGCAAGGACTATATGATCCACCGAAACTCGACATGGAAATGGAAGCGGTTGGGTGCTTCGAGGAGATGGTGGATGTGGTGGTGAAAGTGTAAATAGACCTGTAAGATTACTAGGAATATAGTGCTGTAAAACACTCTCCGCGGAGTAGTCAAGTTGAAGGTTTCTGCTTGCGGGAAGGTGAAGGGCAACTGCATGTCTGTGCAACTATATTTTCAGTCAGACAAACAATCCTCCGACCATCGCGCTGCCTTCTAAAACCACCAATTGCGGATCCATCAATCGCGGGTTACCTTGCAGTCAGCACCGCCCAAAGCCATACGCGGCGCACCGATGGCGCAGCTATCCTTCGATCAAACTGACCTCAACCACATCTTCCTATGCGCCTTCAAAGATTGCGCTGGCAGCATCATTAACGGCTTGTCGACCGACGCAAATGACCCCGCAACTACAATAGCCATACAAACAATCGTTGAACAACTCAACCACGACCACAACCGCTTTGCATACGTCCTAGACATCATCCAGGCGCGTATCTATCGCGACTCACTGTGGGCTGGCGCGGCAGTGGCAGTTCTTGACCTTATCGCAACGTTCATCGACCCGGCATTCGTACATCCGGTTTTGCAGATCAGAGGGCCATCGCTTGTGCAGTACCAGCTGATGAGGGTTCTTCAAGCACGATTCACGGAGATGATGATGGCAGATGTGTGGAGTCATGGGTTCATCTTGTTTATTGGACAGCTGGGTGCTGCGAGAGACAGTATTGGAAGCCTTACACCTGGTATCGCTCTACACATACTTACGAGTATGATTGATTCGCGTCATCTTTTTAGCGGGCAGAATCTTGATATGCTCTTCGACTTCGTCATCGCTGTTGGACCTTTTCTGGACAATCAGACCTTGGACATTGTGGATGTATTTGGTGGGAAACTACAAGTGTTACAGGAGCGAGTAAAATGTGAGGGAACCATGGTATGGCTCTCAGTTTTTGGTTTATTAAAATTGCGGGAGTCAGGATGGGGGATGGAGGTGACCAGTGCTTCATAGCGCGTACAATGTCTTGATGTCAGAGCGTACACAGCCAATTGCTGATCTTGGGAAAATACTATCCATCATCATCACATGACCAAGTGGAAAGGTTTCAGTTAAGAAAACCCGAATATCTTGTCACGACTAGCTTTGTACCCGCTGAATTCAGCACGTAGTCGAATACCTCCTTCACCTACTAAGTCTATCTGGGACCTCGCCACATCTTCGGTCCCTCGCCTGTGATCATTGACTGCAGACGTTGCAAGAGCATGTGAAAGACAATGGGGCGGTGGTAGGGATAGGAGACTCTGGCTTGATGGAGCTTCGGGCGATAGGCAAGGAGCGGGAGGTAATGATGTCCACAACCCATGTACCGTCATTATACTGGCATAGCTAGCACCCCGAGTTCATGTTTCAATCAAATTGCATGTTTGGCTCACATCCGACCATACAGAATCTTCCCCAGATAGACAGAGAAAGTCATGCCACTTCCATACTGTTTATGTGTGCACACTCCCATCATAGAAGACACATGTACCAACTGCTCACCATTGTGCTCTTGTTCTCTCACGAACCTGCCGCATTTTCGCCTCATCGACATCAACGGCATGACTTCGATTGAAACAAAGCTCGTCGTCTTCAAGTTGGGTACCGCTCAGCTCTTCGCATCTTTGCCAGACGCGATCGATGATCAGAATGCCTCTCACAAGATACAATATGCTCTGATCGGCATTGGTTAGAACGTTGAGAAGATCGCAATGCTTGTCGACATAACCTATGAACAAGCAACAGCACAAGGCGAACGAATGACCAAAATGATAACCTTGTTCAACCTTCTACTAATACACGTTCCACGTGCGATAGGGACTTCCCAACAAAACCCAAACATGACACGGAACTGCATTCTTAAGAAGTGTTGTAGAGAGCCCGAAGTTTCATCGAAGCTTCTCGTCTGAGACTGCAGACCTTTCGAGATTAACCTAGACGTAGTTGCAACTCCAAAGTCAATGCGCCTGATCACCATGATGGTTATCGCCAACAGGATCCTTGATATGTTCTGCTACGCGTCTGAGGCTGAACTTCTCTTTTTTTTTGCGGAACTTCAACTTGTTTGTATGCTTGACACTAGCTCAGGGTCGGGTTCGTGGTTGGCATCAAACGAGAGCCGGCAGAACAAGCTCCATAGACGCGACGGAAAAATGGCGTTCGATTTAAGTTGCGTTTGAGTGGCAGATTCCTGTCCAGGCATGGATTCAGACAAAGCTACATTAATAGTAAAAAAGTAGTGCGTCAAACATGAAACTTGAGAGATCAACCGCAAAACCCAAAGACGTTCACGCAGCACTGGCGTCACAGTGCATCGTGAGCGCATTTTATGTAAGGCAGAGCTCAGGTTGTTAACGTCGGACTACCCAGTTCAGTTATTGTTGCCCGTTGCGACACCCCAGAAGTACGCCGCCCATGCTCCCAAGATGAAGAAAATAAGAACAACGAAAAACGTCATACTGATCTTCTTGTTCCTTGTGCCAGCCTCTCCGCTCTCAAACTTGATTCTCCTGTCATTGATGGTCTCACCCTTAACCATGCGCTGCTTCTTTGTCCATTGCAATAGCTTTAAATCTAAAGTCCAGTAGCTGGCAGCGAGAAGCGCGCAACCGATAACAACAGAGCCGGCAGCGAGGAAGACATAGCCCTTGACCACGTTGTCGTAGGAGTTGTCGTCACGATCTTGAATGACACCTGTGATGATTCGGACAAAGATGGTCATGCTGTTGTTGACGGCGATCTTGACAGCATAGCCCGAGCCGAAAACCTCTTGGTACCACATCGTTGTGCGAATGGAATCGATGATAACCGTGGGGCCGAAGGACGTGGCCACAGCGTAGATGCCGAACGAAGCTGCGGTACCACCAATAGTCGGGCCCCAAGCAGCAAGGCACATAGAGAGTAGCATGCCCAGTCCGCATACGACCATAAGGGTAATGCGGTTGCCAAGGAGATCAATGAAAACACCAATGAGAGGCACCAGGAAGAAGCCCAGGTACTGTGACATGGCCGAGTACCAACCGGCTTGAATTGCGTCGATCTTGAAGCGTTGCTCGGCAAGCTCAGTAGCATTCTGGTTGTAGATACCAGCTGTGCTGGTCTGAAAGAGTGAGAAGCATACGACACACCAGAACGTCCAGGGCAGGCGCAGCATCTTGCCGATCTCGAATTTTTTGTTGTTCTCTGTGAGCTTCTCTCCAGTCGCTGGGTCAACCATACCCGAATAGGTCTTGTTGCACCACTTTGTGAAGAACCAGAACACTAAGGTGACGACGTTGGTGAAGACGTTCATGAAGACGGCGGTCCAGTACACCCAGCTAAAGTCCCCAGTTTTCTTCGCGATGATGTTGGCCGTAGCCTTGCCGACAAAGGATCCGATCTTGCCAATGCCGAGTTCGAAACCCAGAGTAGAAGCGAATCCATCGGAGGGTGCGAACCAGGAGCTGAATACTTTGTACTGAGCAACCTGTGTAGCGATGTCACCGAAAGCCTGGACGACGACACCGAAAATCATAAACTTGTATGAGCGTACAGTCGTGGCTGCAGCAATAAAGATCGCACCAACACTGAAGATGGCATTCCCCCAAAGCATGGCGCTTGCACCACCAATCCTGTCAGTAACAAGGCCGCTGACAAGGATCAGAGCAGTCTTCATAAAATCCTCGGATGCCTCCAGGACCGCGTATTGGGAGTTGTTGATGTGCAGTTGCTACTCTAGTTAGCTACGCTCGGTAACCCAGCAATCTTGTGCTCGCATACCTTTTTCAACGTACTCTTCATCGCTCCAGTCACGCCACTACTCCAATGGGAGCCGAAGCCGATTGCAGTGACCAGCAAGATCGAGATGAGCTTCATCTTGACTGGAACAAGGGTACTTCGACCACCTTCGCTCCTACCACTGACTGACGATCCGCTGCTGGCGAGCACTACATCAGGCCCTTTCTCGGCTGAGACGGAAGCTTGCTGTTGGCTCTCGACCGAAACATTGTTACGGGCACGCTCCATGGAGAAATGCATGTTGGAGGTGGTTTCGAATGACGCAGACGCTGGAGGTATAGAGAGGACCGCAATGGTGATCAGATAAGATGAGCGACATGCTCTTATCTTATGTGCGAGCGCGGACGCGTCGCACTCGTGCTGACTGAGTCGCAACAGCGGTCGCCGGGCCATAAACACCCATTTCATGGTATATGATCCACATCTCTCGCGTGCAGCGGCGTACTTGACCATAGTGAGCCTAGCACGGCTATCAACGTACACCCACAGCCGCCCCCGAGGCGCGGCCGGAGGGGGGGGGCGGCGACGGGGGGGCGGGGAGCAGGGGAGGGG
>SATY01001103.1:0-12597 GCA_004335155.1 Ascochyta viciae
GCTGCTGGTGCTGGTACTGGTACTGGTACTGGTGCTGGTGGTGCTGATGCTGATGCTGATGCTGGTGGTGCTGCTGCTGATTAGGGAACGGCGAGGGGGCCAGGGGCGGGTGCTCGGCGGCCAAAGGCGGGTGCTCGGCGGCCAAAGGCGGCTGCTCGGCGGCCTTGAGCTTGGTGAGGCGGGCGTTGAAGTCCAGGGCCTCCGTGGGCAGGATGAGGCCGGTCAGGTCGTCGTCCTCGCTCTCGAGCGTCATGCAGCTGCCCAGGCTGGGGCTCATGGCCGAGGCCGAAGAGCTGCGGCCACCGCGAGGGTCTCTCTTGGTGCCGGCAAAGCGGATGCCCAGGCTGCCCTCGCCCCAGTCGTCAAAGTCGTCGTGGTCGTCGGCGGGGGCACGGGGCACAGGGGCCTTCAGCTTCAGCTGGCCGCCGGCGGTCGTGTCCGGCAACTCGAGGTCGTTGCCCCAGTCGTCGTCCAGGTCCATCTTCTTGGTGGTGCGCGGCTTCCCCAGGCGCTTGATGCTGCCGCCCAGCAGGGCCGAGGCGGGCACGCTCGTGGGGATGGGGATGCCGGCCTGCTTGGCGGAGAAGATGGCCTTGTGGGTGGACAGGTCGTCGTCCGGGGTCAGCAGGACCTGCCAGTCGTCGTCGCCCGTGTTGGACTCGGAGCGCACGCTGAGGCGCGACGACAGCGAGTGGACCGTCGAGTTCTTGAACAGCAGGCCGTCGCCGTCCTCGAAGTCGGCGTCGTCCCAGTTCTCGATGCCCGAGACCATGCTGTTCATCGAGGCGATCCGCCCCGCAAAGCTGCGGTTCGGAGCAGCCATGGCAGAGTGGGTCGGCAGATGGCGGCGAGGGCGAGCGCGAGGTCGATTGTGGTGTAGTAGGGCAGGTTGGGAGCGCGCCGACGAGGTTGGTGGGTGTGCTGGGCTGCCGTTGGTTGTTGCTGCAGGGTGCGTAAGCGAGCAGCGGAAGGCAGCGGCAGCGGACGCAGAAGCAGCGGACGCAGAAGCAGCGGACGCAGAAGCAGCGGACGCAGAAGCAGCGGACGCAGAAGCAGACAAGGCAGCGAACTCAGGGCCCTGGCCGGCCATGGCCATGGACGAGGGTCCGCCTGCGCGAGGCCCACGCTGCGGCCAGAAAACGGGCAAGCTTGACGCGTCCAATGCGGCGACCCCTGTCTGCAGTCACACCGCGTGCCCAAACAAAGTAACAAAGGAGCCAAGAGTGGGCAGGACACGATGAACCCACGCTGAACGCACACTGAACCCACGCTGAACCCACGGCGAACGATGATGCGAGTAGAACGTCTCCCCACACAAAAAGCGGGCGTGCATGAATATACATAGTATTACATACTATACACGCATCAACACCCCCGCTGCTGCCAAACACGCCTGGACTCCCACTAGACGTCTCGTGTGCCTGGCATGCAGCCACCAGGCAGCACCAGGCAGCACCAGGCAGTCCTCAATCCTCTCACACCTCACGTAAATAGCTACCTCTACACAGCGGCCATGGCTGTTTCAATAAAGCCTACGCCCACGTGAAACAGCCGCCTCGCGTGCCTGCATTGCTCTGCTAACGACTCCAGGGTCGTCCAGCACTCGCCGACAGGGACCATCCTTAGCCTGCTGCCACACTCGCCCACACGCCACCACTTCAGCATCATCTGCGCTTCACCTTTTGCGCCTAACGTGCTGGAAACGCTGCGACCGACTTTGTGTTTGGAAACGCTGCGCAGTGTGTGTCGCAGCAATCGAGCAAGCAGACAAACAAACAAACAAACAAAACAAGTAAACAACACTAGGCGCAGGCTACCAACCCCAGCATCATGCATCGCCACATCGTGCCCGTCGAGCCGGCTAGCGGGCGCGGCGAGATTGTCGTCATCGAGGTGCAGCAGCACGGCGCGCACCAACTCGACGTCCGCCTGGTAGCATGTGAAGGAGAGAGCCCGTATGTAGTGAACAGTAAGGGTGACCCTGACCTCCACCACGGTTGCCACGCTGACACGGCTGCAGTCAAACAAAGCGAGCTTCCCACATGGCAACACAAGTTCAAGGGCACCAATGCAGAGTGGGAGGCCGTCTTGGCCCACTTCCTGCTGCAGAAACAGTTGGCCCCAGACCAAGCCAATGTATGGAATGGTGTCCGCATGGTCTACACCTTGAACAAGGACGATCTGCAACTCTCGATTCGGCAAGACGTCCAAGGCATCAAAGTAAGACAGCCAACACGCGCCACAACCCCTTCTAACCTGAGCAGGTTACTTTGGGTGAGATCGTGTTGCCCAAGGACGACGAGTTTGAGTTCAATCCGTTCGAGTGGGCGCAAGCATCAGCCCAGGCGCATTCGCAAACACTGCAAGAGCTGGCGCAGGTAAAAACACGGATCGACAGCGAGAAGGATACCATCGCCGAGCTCCATGCCCAGTTGGATGACTTTGTCAAAACGAAAAACGAGGCTGAGACAGCTATGCTGCAGCAGTTCATGGAGCTGCTCAACGAGAAGAAGAGGAAGATCCGAGACCAGAGCCGTCTCCTAGCTGGCGCCAAGGTCGACAAGTCTACGGGTAAGCATATCACTGCGCTGCGACTACCACTAGCTAACGCGTTGCTTCGTAGCGCTCGCCATACAGTCAGCCAGGACGGAGACCCCGCGCAAAGCAGGCCCGTCACGCAGCTCGAAGCGCAAAGCGCCTGCGAGAGCAGCCAAAGTAGTGCATGAACAGGACTCTGATAGCGACCAGATGGAAATCGAGGAGGCCAAGACGGAGGAGCAGCATGACGACGAAGACGTTTCTCGGCCTGCTACTCCAGATCGTGGGTCTGATGTTGAAACCGAGTCTGAGGATGATGCTTCTGACAGCGGTTTAAGGGTGACGGCCAAGTCAACATCAACGGTCGCACAGCCTACAACAGAAGCTGCCCCGTTGCGTGACGGGCCGCCGCCGCCGCGCGCTCTCCCTTTTGGCAGAGCAGGCACACGAAGCCAAGGTCTGGCGAAGAGAGCACCGGCGCCGCTGCCAACGAGTGATGATGACGACGACGATGATGATGAGACAGAGGAAGAGGAATTGTGAGTAGCAGAAGGTTGCATGCACGCTCGGGAGTCGAGTCTCAAACCTTGCTTCTGCGCCTAACCCCAAGTCCTGGTCAACGGGATCAAAGTTTCCGTTTCGAAGCTTGGTGGTGCGACACGTAGGAGATGACGCGCAGCTGAAATGGTTCGGAACCTTGAACCGTGGTGGAGGACAGATGCCATAGCAACGCACCTGTACCAGATGGTGGAAGGGCAGCCATGACCTGGACGGTAGCAAGCCATGACGTGCCAGCTACGACGGACGCCCGTGTCCAGGCTGAAGGGAGCACATGTCACGGGGCTCCTGTAATGGATTTTTCTTCAGCAACTGAACTGATTTCATTCCTCGGTGGGTATAAGGGAATAGCGTGTAGTGGGCATGGTAACATTGCGCGTTCTTGGTTCCCCTTTGGCGGTTGGCGGAGGTTCGTCGCGGCAGCATTGCATCACGACAGGCGGGAAGTTGGCCATTAGCGCAGATCTCCGCTCGGGACGTTCCTCTGGCCAAACGGGTCGGCTTGGACACGGACAGCGATAGCCAGGCAGTAGATAGAGTACATGGAGAACAAGACAAGCAGCCATGCCAACGACACATGGACTGCAGACGGCAGACGGCAGACGGCAGACGGCAGACGGCAGACGGCAGACGGCAGACGGCAGACGGCAGACGGCAGACGGCAAACGGCAGACTGCAGTGCTCTGCAAACGTGACTAGACGACTGACGTGTGATGGGTTCGCGACGACGAGGTGAGACAGGTCAGCAGCTGGTTGGTGAGGGCGGGTCTCGCTCGGCCAGCCCATTGGCTGCAGGCGAGCCATCTGTCGGCCGGCCCAGCTCATCATGCTCGTGCCAAGCGGTCACCATCCCAAGGAAAGCGTGCAGCCCGTCGCCTACGTCGCCCACGTCGCAAACCGCTCTGACACCGCTCTCCTCGTTGGAACCCGGGCTCTCTGGAATCGCGTCGCGCACACGTGCTGGCCTGCGTCTAGGCCATGGTTGGCTTCTGCTCCCGCGCTATTAGCTACACAGCGCATCGGAGGCTGAGGTAGCACTCACTTCTTCTCCGGCACCGCATGCACACGCGCCTCCCCTCTGCGCGCCGCCGGCTACCTGCAGCTACTCTCCCGTACTGACACGCGCTGCAGCGCCCCATTGTGCCTCCTGGCTTGCGCCCGCCCGCCCGTATCTGCCATCCTTCACCGCGCACCCACCCCAGTCGAGCCCCCACATCTGCCATCCTTCACCGCGCATCCACCCCAGTCGAGCCCCCACCTCCACCGCCCGCCCATGAACCGCGCCTTGCCAAACGTCACCTCACGCCGCCCACCCTCGCCACGACGGCCCTTGTCTTGCACACGAAGCACTCCGGTAGCCACAACCGCCCTCTCCCGCCATGTCAGGCCCCGAGCCGCCTGACGCGCCGACGACGCGATCGCTGAAGCGCACCCACTTCTCCAAGGACGACCAGGACGAATTGGAAGAGCTGGACAACATCTTCAAGCGCACAAAGACCGTCGTGCCCCCGAACCCCTACATCCTGTCAACCCCGTCCATGGACCCGTACCGCTATCACTCTCAGCAAGAAGCCAATGCCTGGATGTTGGGCCGCTTGTGGCGCCATGACGAGGAGCACATGCAGTACAGGACCTATCTCTACCGCGAGCCCTGCCAGGACTGCTTCGAGCTGCAAGCGGGAGAGGACGACGAGCCAGAGCCAGAGCCACAGCCCGAGCGCCCCAGGTCGCAAGCATCGCAAACCTCCAACACCGCCAGCCAAGCGCCCAAGAAGAAGATCAGCCTGTCTGCCTATAAGAACAAGCAGGCCAACGGCGTCCTCACACCAACACCCGGCTCCAAGCTAGCCTCACCCAGCTCACTACCGTCGAAACCTCCACCAGCGCACACGAATGGCGTCAAGAAGACGGAGAAGCCACCACACGCCGCGCAGAAGACGGCAGAGGCAAAATCCCAGAAACCGTATGTCAATGCAATGGCGTTGAATGGCAGAGCTAACACGACAAAGATCCACTACCGAAGTCCACACTGAACGCAAACCGCAAAAAGACAGCCAACGGAGCAACCACTCTCAACTACCGCCACGCCCTCCAGCTCCGCCTACCAAGCACATGGATGCCGAGGACTCGAGATCCATCGACAAATCCAGCCCTTCCAACTCGACGCCCCACGGTCTGCCGCCAATGCTGTCGCCAGTACACGAGCCTCTGAGCAACCCATACGGACTGCCCAGTATTCTGTCGCCCACCCTACCTTCCGCTATACAGGCAGAGCTGGACAGACTGGAGCAGCAACGGTCACGAGCAGTTTCAAGCGCGTCGGCCTCTTCGACAGAACCAAAGAGTCAGACTCTATCCGTACCAAAAGACAAGGAGCGACCGCAGCTTGCCGGCAAGACTGTCAAGACGGAACAACGCATACGATCAGTATCCGTGAGCGGAAAATCGCCGTACATGGCTCCCCCCGCCACCGCGGAGGATAAAGCCCCGTCTTTGATAGTGAAGTTGAAGTTCTCAAAAGCGAAGGCGGCAACTGTCAAGCAGGTACTCCGCTTGCCCCCGAAGAAGAAAGAACGCCAGGAACCACCAAAAGAATCTCCTATCAAGATTCGCACGAAAGTCGTCGAGGAACCCGTACAAAAGAAGCCGAAGCCAATACCGAAGATCGCCGCGCGTCGACCCGACACATCGACAACATCCACGCCGACCCCCAGTGCTAAGCCTGCTGTCCCAGCTACGAAGACGGCAGAAAAGCGGCCCAGAACCGACGATGACGCGTCACTCGCAGTACCACCAAAACGACAAAGAGCGCTTTCTACCCAGGATCGGCCCAATACTCCAACCCCACAAGCCGCCTCATCCCCTGCCCTGTCGAACAAATCCAGCGCCCAGAAGAGTCAGGCGCACTATGCAACGCCGAAGAAGGATCACAAAGCCGTCAACATGCTCCGCACCGGTTCATCTGAGAGTCAGGATACAACACCTGGTCGATCAGGTGCCACGCCTGCGAGCTCCAGGCATGATGCACGAGTGGCACCCACGTCTGCCCCTCTGACGGGAAAGAAGCAAGCCGACATCGCTTTGATGGCGCAGACATCAATGAAGCTCAACCAGATGGGCCGAGCATTGAAGCACGAAGCTACCAAGATACTCACCGAAAAGGGCAACAAGATAACGAAGCAGGACGAGAAGCGGGCGGCAGTGACTAATTTGGAGTGCATACTGTATGTCGGCCTTTCCATGGACAGAACAACACTAACGTTTACACAGCTCCTACATGGCTGCTTATTATGCCCAAGACCTCTCGCTCAACCTCCGCAACCGCGCTGGCGAAGTAGAGCAAACGTGGAAAACGCTCCTGCCTTTGTGTCTGTCCTACGCTCGCTGCACCAAGGACTTTGCACATCTCGACGGCCTACGGTCGTACCTTGGCTACGTCATTGCGTCGACAATCTGCACGTGTGTTGCCCAGCGCTCGTCCATTGCGAAAGCGCACGAGTCGCCTCAAGATGTCACGCATGCCCAGCTCGCACGGGAACACACGTCTCTCGCAGAAAACTTTGCGCTGCTCTCGGACCACGCGAGGAAGATGGTGGTGCACTACCAGGATGCGAGGAATGCACTTCCGGTTGAGGAGATTCAAGCCATGTACAAAAAGACATGGGCCAGCCGAGAAGCCAACGCAAGGCTGATCAAAGAGCCGGAAAAGGTCAGCGGTGCACGCATGTCAGGACCTTACTTTCTGCCCATCTCCAACGACACGACTCCCATCCAGGCTGTGCGGTTTGGGCTGAAGTTTCTAGGGGAGTACTGCGAGAAGGAAGGGCTGAAGTACTCGTTGAGGGTCAATCTGGACAAGCCCGAGTAAGCACGGTTTTGGTCAGCGCTGTGGTGTACTGTTTCCCAGCACGACGGCCGAGTCACGACAGCACTCGACACGATCTAATTCTTCTCCACATACGTTGTATGTGTTCTTCGATTCAGCTAGCGATGGTTACGGTGTTCTGTTCTATAGCGAAGTGCACGGGCGTGTGCACGTGGGACCTGGAATCTGATCTTGCCACGGTGATACCCTCGAGGTGGAAAAGCCTCTTTTGATATGGTCTTTGATTTTGGCGTTCAAGTGGATGGGATGGATGGTGCATGTACAGATATGGGAGGACTGGGACGATATGATAGATTAGGACTCTACTCGATGAAAGTGGATGACGGACGGCTCAATGCAAGTGCATGACTACCCATGAGACATGTGACTTGGTGATTACCTAGCCTAGAGCTACCTCACCTAGGAGCCAAAGCGGTAGGTAGTTGGTGACACACGATAGGTAACGAGTTTCTCACCACCCGTCGGAAAGCATGGCGGCGGAATGGGCGGTGGTCGTGAAGTGCGACCCCGGAAAGTCCTGCCGCATGGAGTTGGCGTGTAGCGCGTGTACCAGGGCAGGCGTTGGCGTGTAGCGATGGCATTGCCACACGGTTATCGCCCAGTCAGGCTAGGCGATAAGGGTCCCCAGCTCAGCTAAGCTTTTGGGTCGCGTGGAGTAGCTGTGTTGGGGAAAGGCGGCAGCCATCATGCAACGACAACGGCCGGGTTGGATAGCTTGCGGAGGGGGAGTATAAAAGGTATGTTGCCCCTGTGTTGATATCTCCGCTTTCCACCGTCTTTGTCGATTGTTTGTCTCTGGATTGCCATTTGATTTTGTGGCTCGCATTCCGTCGCGTAACAGGTCCAAGAGCTGAGGCCCGCCCGCCCCCGCATTTTGAGCTCCCGCTCAGCGCTCGATATATCAGTGATAGCCCGAGGATAGCGGTTCTTTCGCACTTCAGCTTCACCATGGCCTACCTCCTCCGCACGGCAGGCCGTGCGCGGTTGTCGGTCGTCGGACCCACTGCACAGGCAGCTTCCAAGGTTGCGCCCACTGTGCTGCGTAGGCGGTATGCTTCTGCGGCGGCTGCTGCTGCTGTCTCCTCAGACCACAGCGAGCAGGCTTTCTTCCCTGGCGAGCCCAGCCAGCCCATCCTCAAGACACAGATCCCTGGGCCCAAGAGCAAGGCGGCGATTGAGCGCCTGAGCAACGTCACCGACACACGCAGCTTGAACATGATGGCCGACTACACGCGCAGCAACGGCAACTAGTGTGTGCAGCCAACCAAGGGAAACGGACGGATGGCTGACTCCCCACAGCATCGCTGATCTCGACGGCAACGTTCTCCTCGACGTCTACGCCCAGATTGCCTCGATCCCCGTGGGCTACAACAACCCCAACCTGCACCGCGCAGCCACCTCGGCCGAGATGATCTCGGCCATCATCAACCGCCCCGCCCTCGGCAACTTCCCCCAGCACGACTGGGCCGACATCCTCGAGACGGGCATTCTCTCCGTTGCGCCCAAGGGCCTCAACCAGGTCTTCACCGCCCAGGCTGGCTCTGACGCCAACGAGCTGGCATACAAGGCCGCCTTCATGTGGAAGCGCCAGCAGGAGCGGGGAGGCGCCGACGCCGACTTCTCTGCCGAGGACATGCACTCGTCCATGAACAACCAGGCCCCCGGCGCCCCTGACATGTCCATCATGTCCTTCAAGAAGGGTTTCCACGGCCGCCTCTTCGGCAGTCTGTCCACCACCCGCTCCAAGCCCATCCACAAGCTCGACATCCCCGCTTTCGACTGGCCCCAGGCGCCCTTCCCCGCCCTCAAGTACCCTCTCGACCAGTTTGTCTCGGAGAACGCCGCCGAGGAGAAGCGCTGCCTGGACGAGACGGAGCGCCTGATCAACGAGTTCCCCAAGCCCGTCGCCGCCGTTGTCGTCGAGCCCGTCCAGTCCGAGGGCGGCGACAACCACGCTTCACCCGCCTTCTTCCAAGGCCTCCGCGACATCACCGCCCGCAACAACGTCATGTTCATCGTCGACGAAGTCCAGACCGGCGTCGGCGCAACCGGCAAATTCTGGGCCCACGACCACTGGAACCTGTCCACCCCACCAGACATGGTCACCTTCTCCAAGAAAGCGCAAACAGCAGGCTACTACTTCGGCAACAACGCCCTCCGCCCCAACAAACCCTACCGCCAATTCAACACATGGATGGGCGATCCCGCACGCGCCCTCCTCTTCCGCGCCATCATCCAAGAAATCGAGCGTCTCGACCTCGTAACCCACACCGCCGCAACCGGCGACTACCTCTACAGCGGCCTCCAGCGCCTCGCGGAGCGCTACCCCGCCGACATCCAGAACCTGCGCGGCCAAGGCCAGGGCACCTTCATCGCGTGGGACACCCCGCGGCGCGACGACATCCTCAAGACCGCAAAGGCCCACGGTGTCAATATCGGTGGCTCCGGAATGGAGGCGGTTCGCCTACGGCCCATGTTGATTTTCCAGCGGCAGCACGCGGATTTGCTGTTGGAGCGGTTGGAGGGAGTTTTGAAGCAGTGAAGTAGTAGCACGGCGATGCTTGGTGCTGTGGGTTGGTGGGATGAATGCATGTGTGGAGTTTGTGGCGTTTGTTTTCATATCGGAGGTTGAGGGTGGATGGTTTCGTTGTGGTGAAGGCGGTTGTGCTCGCATCACACTAGCTTGCTGGCTTTTCGATAACGCAGAGATGAGGAATGGATCGATGACAAATTCATATATCAGCTAATCCCACCACCAGACTCTCGTCAACCTTTGAATTCTTTTGATGCAAAGCATGTTGTGTAGTACTTCCCTCGGATTTTAGTACAAACGCTTACAACCCCTGGCTAGTAAACATACACAAAATATTACTTACTGTCGCGCACCAGAGCGTGTGAAGCACCAGTGAAGCACCAGTAGATACACAACCAAAAAACAAGAACTCCACAACACAGAGGCAAGTTCACATCAGCAGCAACGTGTAGATGCAGTTGAATTTCTCTTCACGTGGTGTTAACCTGTTAGTTACTTGTTAGTTACCTTAGCATGTACTACCTCCACGATTGCGGAAGAAAGACTCACAAGACTACTTTGATATCCTTTTGTCTTGATAGCTTGAAGTATCCCTATGGGAGCATTGGGTTTCTTCGCTAGATTACATAGTGGCTGACTGCTACGTAACCCTGATTGTTATTTACCTATACAATTGTTGCACCTAAGTGCTGATAGCCCTTTAAGCCCTTGTACTCAGTAGTGGTATCAAGGATTATCTCTCTTTAAAGCGCTGGGTATACAATGTTAACGCGCTCTACTAGTGCTAAGCTTCCGAGACGCAATACCGGCAAGGGAACTTATAGAAAACCGCGGTGTCAATGTGCGGAAAGCGCAAGATGCTCAACTGGGATCTTTGTCTGTACGAACTATTGCATGGACCTATAATGCTTGTGTACGAGGAACCAGCAGTCCGATCAACGTGCTCTATCACTTGTTCTATAGCGATGCCTTGCGTGTCCCTCGATATATGCGGAGCCAGCCAAGATCAAGTGGTACTTCGTCCCCTCTTGTTTGCAGCGGAGGTGGATGCCGCTGTTGCTTGAAGAACTTAGCAACGTTGCTGTACTGTATCCGCTTGCATGGTCAACCCGCCCCACGTACGTCGCCTCATCACGGAACGTCAGAGAACCACTCATGTGCCAATGCCTCGTTAGCTGTGAGTCGCCGAGTGGGGTCGACGTTCATCATCCGTATGATAAGATCCTTGAAGTTAGGGTCAATATCCTGCCACAATGCAAACGGTCGCCTTGGATTGTCCGCGTTGAAGTCCGCTGCTACCATTGCAATTAGTTGAGCCCAGGGACTATCGCCAAGGTACCGAATCAGACCGTCTATTCCCTCTAGGTCAGAGAAGTAAGAAAGCTGCCGTTCGAGAACCAGGTCTAAGAGTTCGATGCCTCTGGAATCTCTTCTTCGTCTACTGCGAGTACCACTCGTTTCGTGATGGCATATATGCACTGTAGTGCTTCAGATTAGTGGCTATCGCAGAGGGGAAAGAGACTTACCACAAGACCGAAAGAGAAGATATCTGACGGCATGTGCACTTCAGCTGATGCGTGCGCCTCTGGACTCCGCCACATCCAATTTCCAACTTGTCTTCCTTTGATGACACAATCTTTCAGTACATACGCCGCGTCCTCAATGTCCGCAACCTGCACTTGCTCCACTGTCATCTCGCCACCCTGGTCATTCCATTCTATCAAGATGTTGTTTGCCTTGATATCAGTATGAACGATCCCCTTGCTATGCAGAGCAGCGATCCCACGCAGACTATCTCAGAGAATTCGCTTAGTTAGAGGAAGCGGAACTTCATTTTGGACAAAAGACAGAAGGTGGTCTTGAAGGTACTTGTATACGAACACGGATTCGTCCGGGCAAGCATCGTCAGACACGCGTAGGTAGGGTGAGTTCCGAAGGTCGTCGAACATATCTTTGAAGTATGAGAAGTTGCGTGGCGCAACGCTTTTCAAGACGTACTTGTGGTCTCCAGAGCTAAAAGAAAAGGTAATGTTAGTGTTTGTAGGTCTCTCTTTATGTGACTTGTGTCTACTCACGTCGCGAGATACACACGTCCCTGGTTCCCAGGTTTGTCTTGAAGGATGCCTTCGACGAGGTAGCGACGACCTGACTGGCCCAAGACTCGCCTGAGTGCAGCCGCTCGCGTAAGTGTTTGGGCAGCAGCCATGTTAGCAAGCAAATTGACTTTATTGCAAACAAAGCGAAGCAAGTGAAGCAATACTAGAAGAGCAACTGATTACAAGAAAACCTTAGTTCAGACAGCTGCCTTCCCCTATTTGTTAAAAACTAGCTAATTTAATAAGTAGAAGGTCAATGCGCAGAACATTAGAAACTGCGATATTAGACTATAAAATAGACTATGGTTTTTTAAAATAGAAAAATATAGGTAAATACCAGCTTCTAAATACACTTTGTAAATATTACTTAGCTATACTTAAAGAACTGTTATAAAGTTTAGTCTAAGCAGATCTAAAGCTCTTACTCTAATAAATAAGAATAACGTACTCTACAGGTGAGTTGTTTATACAAGTAAGTTGTTTATAATGCTAAGACTACACTAAACTTCTACTCTACTACACAATGCCTTAACAACAACATATATCTAAGCCCTTAAAAGAAGCTGTAATACAGCTTGTGCTCTAGGTAATTAAATAAGATATAACACTTATATTGCAACACGCTATAGCTATATGTAACACACCTTACAACACACTATATAACTAATATATAAGATAACCTATATAAGCTAATTGCATGCTAAAATTTAAAAATATAGATTAGACTAAGAAGAATGTAATTGCTAAGCACATCTTTAAGCTAGATGCCTAAGAATTTGCCTTTTAGCTAGTTACTATAGCTAATATAGCTAATTCCTTATAGAAAGAATATAATATAGGCTAAGTTAGCCTAAACTAGCCTAGTGTTAGGAGCTTTCTACCTTAGGTGTTACGGCGAGTAGCAAAGCCAGGGCCAAGGCAGGCATGTGGCAGCGACCACCTCTGACCTGGTTGGCAATAAGTACTGTTCTGGCCACGTTATCACC
>SATY01001104.1:0-12585 GCA_004335155.1 Ascochyta viciae
TCCTTAAGTGCGCTTCTTAGTGTAGGCATTAAAGTGCTCTAACTACTAGAGTCTAAGCTTATTAGTAGTCTATCTGTTCTTAGAGACTCTAATAACCTAATTATAGAGCAGATTACCCTCTTTGTACTAGGCAGAGAGGTAGTTGCAGCCTTTAAAGATAATAAAGAGTAGAATAACCTACCCTGTGCTATTAATGCCCTATATAACTGTTGTCTACTTGCAGTTGCCCTGCTGCACTACCTTTAGCCATCCTTAACGCTCTAAGCCTGTAACAACTACTCTTGTTAATATCTAGCCTATTATAAAGCCTGTCTTATTAAAGTTGTAGGTATTGTTATCCTAGATGCTATACTTAGCTTTAACATTTGCTACAAGCCTAAACTAGTCTTGTATAATCTCTAGATCCTTACAGAGAGCTCTCTTGTAGTTATACTTGCAATTAAACTACACTTTAAGGTTAGGGCAGCGCTTAACAAACGTACTAGGCTAGTTTAGGCTAACTTAGTCTATATTGCGCTTTTTCTATAAGGAATTAGCTATATCAGCTACAGCAGCTAGCTAAGGGGCAAATCCTTAGGCATCTAGCTTAAGGATGTGCTTAGCAATTACATCCTCCTTAGTCTAATCTATATTTTTTAATTTTAGCACGTAATTAGCTTGTGTAGGTTGTTCTGTGTATTAGTTGCGTAGTGTGTTGTAAGGCGTGTTATATATAGCTACAGCGCGTTGCAATGTAAGTGTTATGTCTTATTTAATTGCCTAGAGCGCAAGCTGTATTACAGCTTCTTTTAAGAGCTTAGATTTATATTGTTGTTAAGGCATTGTGTAGTAGGGTAGAAGTTTAGTGTAGTCTTAGTATTATAAACAACTTACTTGTATAAACAACTCACCCGTAGAGTACGTTATTAAATTTAATATTAATAAAGCAATAAGGGTGTATATGTTTAGTTAGAGCGTTTTGTTAGCCCTTCTAACAATACTATAGCAGGCTATAGATATAGCAAGACAGATTAGCACTATCCTATACATACTATAGGCACTAGGAACATTTAAGGGCTATTTGTTTGTCTAAGAGGGTGTAGAGAGTCTAGAAGAGATAACGTACTCTACAGGCGAGCAGGACACATAGGCGAGCGAGACACTCTGCTAAGACTACACTAACATTCTACCTTACAACGCGATGCCTTAACAACAACATAAATCTAAGCCCTTAAAAGAAGCTACAATACAGCTTACGCTCTAGGCACTTAAATAAGACCTAAATCTTACTGTGCAACGCGCTGCAGCTATATACAACGCACCTTGCAGTACACTATACACTTAATACACAGGACAACCTGCACAAGCCAATTATACGCTAAATTAACAGAATATAGATTAGACTAAGGAGGATGTAATAGCTAAGCACATTCTTAAGCTAGACGCACAAGGATTTGCCCCTTAGCTAGCTACTATAGCTAATATAGCCAATTCCTTGCGCAAAGAGCGCAATATAGGCTATGTTAGCATAAACTAGCCTAATACATTTGTTAAGCGCTGCCCTAAGCTCTAAGTAAAGTTTAATTGCAAGTATAACTATAAGCAAGCCCTCTATAAGGACCCCAAGGTTATTAGAGGCTAGTTCTAGCTAGTAGAGAATACTAAAGCTAAGTATAGCATCTAGAACAACAATATATACAACTTTAATAAGATAGGCTTTATAATAGGCTAGATATTAACAGAAGCAGTTGTTACAGGCTTAGAGTGTTAAGGACAGCCAAAGGTAGTGCAGCAGGGCAATTAGGAGTAGACAATAGTTATACAGAGCATTAATAGCACAGGATAGGCTATTCTGCTCTTTATTATCTTTAAAGGCTGCAACTACCTTTCTGCCTAGTACAAAGAGGACAATCTGCCCCTAGACTAGGTTATTAGGGTCTCTAAGAATGGATAGACAACTAACAAGCTTAGTCTAGACTAGTTAAAGCACTTTAAAGCCTATATAAGAAGGCGCACCTAAGAAGGGTACTAGCTACTCCTTATTAATAGCTATAAGAGCTACAACTCCCTTAACTTCTAGCAATACTACAAGGAAGCAAAGATTATCACCTTATATATACCTCTACACTTATTATACCTATTATAGCTACTTAATATAGATTGTTTTACGCTGTTAAAGAAGGCGTATAGTTGCTAAGCTAAGAATCTAATACACAACTACATTACTTATATTACTAAAACTAAGTTCCTACTATGCTTTATAGGCGCCTACAAGGAGTTATTTACTTCTAGCAATATCTAAGGAGGGTTCTAAGGCGCTAGATTAGTTCCCTTTAAGCTAGAACAGGTTATAATAGGCCTTGATGTCCGCCTATGTACTCTACTACTACCTACTATAGAAGATAAGCCCTAGCAGTCCTAAACCCTAAGTAATACCTTGCAATTAGGGTCGCAATCAACGCTAGTTTAAGAGAGGATTTAAAGGCATATAGATAGCTTACCAACTTTAATAGTTAAGGCCTTTAAAAAGCTTGCTAAAGGCGCAGCTGTAGTAGCGCACAAGCTAGTGTTAGCTTAAAAGGAAATTACTAGGCTTTAAGCAGCAAATAAGGCTGCTACGCAACGTAAATTACATAAAAGAAAATAGTTACAAGAAGAGAGAGTTCTTACAGCAAAGGAAGGCCTTTAGCTAACAACTCTAATAGAGTTTAGGGCGCGTAGTAATAGTAAGAAGGCAAGGAAGCAAGTGCGTATTAAAGGAGGTAAGGCAACCTAAAGACACTATAAAAGGTACTAGGAGGTAGGGCATAACTTGCGCACGTGTAAGAAGCCTGCAGAAGGTGTTACTAAATAATATTATGTGCTATACTACTATATATAAGGCTAAAGTAGGCTAATGCAGGCTATAATAGGGTAGAGGTTTAGTGTAGTCTTAGTAGAGTGTCTTACTTACCTATATGTCCTGCTTGCCTGTAGAGTACGTTAGAGTAGCTTAGGTTGCTGCTTCTAAAGTAATCTGTAACAGAGTTTTAGGCAAAAAGGAGCATATTTACGTTGCAAACACAGACAGCACAATCACAAGTTAGGGACATGTAGAGGGATAATTGCTAGCTAGGCATAGCTTTAGGAGTTAATTGTTTTTTGTATATTGTTGTTTAGATAAACTAGCTTTGATACAGATGCACTTTGCTGTAAGGAGGCTGTTAAATTAGTACACAGACCTCCTTTAAACCTAAACAATTACTAGATATAATTAACTGTCTTTTGTGTTTTAGTTAGTTAGACTTAAAATCAATGATATGTTTTATTAAAGAACTAGTGCTGATTAATACCCTTGTAACAGTGCTGGTTCGTAGCGCAGATAAGTGCCTTCTTAAACACTAGTCACAAAATTAAAACACAAAACAGCTAACAGCTAGATTAATACACTATAAGAAGTAATATTTTATAAGTATTTATCTACGTAAACCTAATTATATTAATTAAGGTAGTATGTATGTTCTAGCTTATTCTATATTATAAAACTTGTTATAAACTATAAGAGACGCAAAACATACTGCTATAGAAGTGAAGTTAATCTAGAGATATCTTAAAAAGTAAGAATATCTTTTAAAATCTAGCTTAGTTGTTTCTATATAAAGAATTAAGTGTTGTGTAAATACAGCTTGTTTTTCTTAAATAGATATTAGACATGGATATTTGAAATACCTACCTACCTACCTGTTTACCTACCTACACTTTAGGTTTATAAACAACCAGAAACAGACTCACTGCAGCTCTAATAAACAACTGCCTAGTCTTAATGTTGTGCACAACTGTTGTAGCTCTGCTAATAACTTCTCCTTCCTTGTTTTCTATCACTTTCTGCACCACGTATTCCAATTTCCCTCCACTGCTAGAACCTACAGCCCTACCCTTATCTACCTTCTAAACCTAAAATATTGTTGTGGGACTAACGTGCACGTACAGATCTATTATAGCCTAGAACGTTTGCTGCGTGTTAGGAAACCTAGGGACCTACAGGTTGCTGCGCGCATCTAGAGAGATGTTGTTAAGTAGTATGCTAATGCAGATTGTGTGCAGCTGTGTTAGTATCTAGTTTAGTTGCAACGTGAAGACTTTAATTATCCTGTCTGCAGAGCTAGGGATGTAGATAAGGCTGTCTAAGCTGCAGGTTAGGCTGTTTAGGAATTTAAGGTTCTTTGCAATATTAAGGCCTGCGGGGGGCGTCGCTAGGTAGCAGTCTTCTAAAGCTAGGCAGTAGGCGACTGTGCTGCTGCTAATTATAGGTTTAAGGTTCTTGCGCTAGCCTACTTTGGTGCTGTAGTTGTTGGTTACTAGGATGCTGCTGCCGCCTACTGCTACTAGGCAGTTAGGGGACTAGATAGCTAGGAAGTAGATAGTGTAGACGTAGGTTATTTTGTTATTACTGCGCTAGAACTTAAAGACTTCTACGCTAATGTTAGTGCCTAGCTCTTTTGCGTCAAAGTAGGTGCTATAGTAGAGTAGGACGTTAGGGAAGTAGAAGTAGATTGTAGAGTTGTTAATGTGTTCCCCTATAAAGCTAATAGTGTTAAGAACTGCATCGCCTTGCGCGCTAAAAGAGCCTTTAAGGGTAATTAAGCACAGCGAGAAAAACCTATTAGGGGCAATAGAGTTAATATCTAGAGCAATAATTTCTAAACTAGAGGGCCTACAACTAGATGTATTAAACTTTAAGATTGCAAGGTTCTATGCTATGCAACTCTAAGTACCTGCGCATACTGCGTATAGAGTTTAATCTATCCTATTAAGCTAGAGGTCTTCACACGCTTCTAGTTGCAGATGCTTAATACGTTAGCACAAGTAAGGAAACTTATTAATAGTCTAGATTACGTGTCCTAGACTAAGACTAACTATAAGGATGTTCTTAACAAGGAACTAGTATACTGCTGTAGACTAAGCGACAACTGCGCTGTAGTAAAGAAGATTGCCTATAGACAGCATCTTAGCAGCTAATAATGTGTAAAGAAGTAAAAAAACAAGGTAATTATTATAGTTGTAGGAACAAGCTAATGCTAACTAGTCTATACTAAGATGAGCTAAGGAGTTAGTGTATAGACAAGTCCTCTCCTTTAGGCCAGCATTATGCCTTTACGCGAGCACGTAGGTGCAGGGGTAAAGATCTATCTCTTGTTATTATCTCTTAACTTTTACATTGCTAGACAATAAACTATTAATGTTATCTGTAGGTAATGTAGATGTTTGTAGTTAGTAGAACATGTAAAGGCCTAGAGTGTATGTAACATCAACTATTATTACCTAGAGCATCCCTACACCTAAGGTTATTATGTAGTGCACACCCTTACAATACAACCTACGTTAATTTAGTCACAAAAAATTGCCTACATTTTATAACTACAGATCTAAGAATAACAAACTTAGCCTTCTTTAACGTAATTAGCACCTGCTTTAAATTTAAAGTACCTATCTAAGCTATCTACACCTGCCTTAGCGACAAACTCTCTATAGCAAAATGTAACCTAAAAACGCTCTTCTTTGCGTAGTTCTACGCTGCCTAGTGTGACTTTACCTATGTCTTGCTTACAGGCGCATACAAGCTAATTGCTAAGATCCTAAAACTAACATTTAAGCGTGCCTGTCTAATAGTTGACCTGCCCACTAATGCTGTTAGCGACAACAACGTGACTGCTATTATAATGGCGTTTAAGAGCATAGGGCTGCGTAAGGGACTAAAAGAGTGTTTTAACAGACTAAGAGAGGCTGGGTAGGGTGTTTATAGTGTTACAAATAGAGGTGTTAAAACTTCGCTTACTTACTATTACAACGCAAGTATTAAGCTAGATAAGCAGCACTTGCTATTGTGCAATAATTTAAAGATTGCAAAGCTAAATGTTAAGGTGTATAAGCGTGCGTAAGAGCATCTAATAAAGCAAGGCTTAGGGGAGAAACAGGATAGGAAGAGGTAGTTTGTTGCTGCGCACGCGTAGGATTTAGTAGCAGCAAGGGCAGCAGGATTTAAGACAGCGTATCTGGATTTTAAGGAGCATAATCTAGTTACAGAGGTTTTTAGGGAGTTTAATCTATATGCGAGGAGTATAGAGGAGCTGTTGCAGAAGCTAAAGGAGGCTGCGTAAAAGTTTAACGTCTATATACTGCTTAAAAAATCATACGTAGTAACTTTAGTGTTTGTTTTTAGACTGTAGCTATATTAAAATTCTAGTTTCTGCAAAAAATACTAAACTGGAATGAATATAATACACAAAAGCTTAAAAGGACTAAGAGGTTATAAATACTTACTTTAGCTTTACCTTAACATTCTTATCTATTAGTAGATGTAGTAAATCTGCAAAATTTAGAACAATATAGATACAATGTATGCGCTATTAAGATTCTACTATTAACCTCTTTAAACATCCTATGTGCATTTGTGTACCTAATTAGTAGAGAGAGCACGCAATATTGCCTTAGTAAACCCCTTAGGGATCTCTTAACTTAGTCTACACAGATTGGTCTACAGCTCTATGCATAGTAGCACTGTCAAATGTATAGCAGGGAGGTTGGTTATCTAATCCTATAAAACTGCACCCTAGATCTAGAATGGTCTAGATTTAGCTTTGTTTTATTTATAGCAAAACTAGAAGCTATTTATTAGCGCAGAGTACAGCATGTTTATTTAATCCTTATCTAGATATACTTTGTCTCCTTAGCTACTCTTACAGTTCTGCTAGGACTACCCCTAAAGTCCCTACCTCTTATTGCATTACTACTTAGCCTTCCCCTCCTATTAAATAGCTAAGAGTAACTGCTACTTGCGCTCTTGCTTGTTAGTTAGTACTGCTCGTCTGCAGGCAGTAGAGGTGGTAGAGGAAATAAATCCGCTATTGTAACGCCCTACGTTTTAGGCAGACTTAAGCTATAGTTTTGTTAAGGCCCTTCTAGAATGCGTAGTAATTAAGCGTAGCCTTGTTGACTACCTCCTGCCTGCAGTCTAGGTGGTAGCGGTAAATTTAGGGGATTGATTAGCTCTAATAATAGCTGTCTAGAGCTTATCTTAGCACCTTGCACTTAGTATCTTACAGGAACAGTGTAGTAGTCTGTGTTGTTATCTATTGCAGAGGTGTATTTATACTAGTAGTTTGCTGTCTTAGGGTAAACTCTCTTATTAAGGTCGCGCTGTTTAGCTAGTGACAAGAATAGGTTATCTCTTAGTCTAGCTAAAGGTTAACGTTAAAGTGTTAGTTAGTTGTTAAAATCTGTTGAGTTGGCGCCTTCTTTGCGCATGTTAAATAGGGTGCTAATTTTTTTGTTTACAAAGCCCTCTAACTCTCCTGTATTGCGCTGGCTAGGCTTAGAAAGCTTGAGATTAAGCAGTAGAGGTGCTGCAGAGCAGGTGCCTCTAAAACCAAATATTGCGATTAAGTCTTTGCATAGCTTTGTGCCTGCTTTAATAATAGTTATGCACTGCACTCCTGCCTTTTTATACTTAGCAATGTGCTGCTCTAGCTAGGTTTAGATGCCTACTATGCTAGCAGCAGTGATTTGCACTATTAAAAGCAGACCTATTAGTCCTGTAACAGAGTTAGAGGTTAGAACTGCGTTAACAATGCAAAGTAATATAGAGCAGAGCGCTGAAAAACTGTTAATAAATGTAAGTTGGCCTAGGGCAAAGACGAGCTGAATGAGGACACTACTAATAATGTAGATTCTCTAGTTAAGAGACTTAAAGAGCGCAAAAGGTGCTTTAACGCTAACAAAGGTTAAAAATATAGGGTAGAGGGCTTTAGATTAGAGACAAGCAATAGTGAAACCAACTATAGGGAAAACAAGAATTAAGGCAATAAGACTAAAAATCTAAGAATGTAAGCCTAAGAAGTAGCAATAGGAAATATAGTGTGTATGTACACTGTAAGAATCTCTAAAATAGCATAAGTTTCCTATTCCAACCATGCCAAGCAAGATCCCTATAACAGCAGAAATACTAAAAGTAATTAGGAGACCTAACTGCTATTTTTTGTTCTTTAATTTATTAACGGGATAGCTAGCTAGAACAGATAGCCGCTAGATAACACTAAGAATAAGATATAGTAGCAGTGTAAGCAAGAATACAAGCATAATAAAGAGGACTAGCAGTTTATTAGTTGTAGTTTAATTAGTTACTAGTTGTAGCCAACCTACTGTAAAGAGCTATAAGGATTCTAAAAGGAATAATAGGCAGCCTATTAATTAAGATCTCTGTGTCTTTAAGCATGATATAGAATGTGTTGCCTTCTAACGTAAATTCTACTAGTCTCTAAGGCAAAGAACCTGCAGCTTAAGGATTAAGGGGCACACTGCTTATTATACCTATTATGCCTGTCTTATTCTTACTAGCACTTATGGCGCTAAGGGCAACAGATGCAATACTGCTAATACCCTAGCATATCAACATGTTAATGGCTAGCTGGCCACTGCCTATGATGGTTGCTTTGTTAATAGCTAGTGGAAAGGGAGCAGCTGCGCTAGTGTTGGTTTAAGCCTGTTAAGTAACAACTGCGTTATATAGCACTTTAAAAGTTAGTTAAAAGGTAGTACTAGAAGGATCTAGAGATTCTTACCTACAGCAGCTTCCTCTGCAGACACATCAACATGGCGCTTTTAGAGTAGTAAAGATCTAGTCTTGTTAGCGTTTTATTTTATCTTCTTTAGCACATTACTAATTAAGATTGTCCCTTCGCCTATAAACCTGCGCGCAAAAGACACTGCAGAACTATTTACTAAATTATTAAACTTTGTAGTATCTATTACAGGAACCCTTATTAATGCGTTATCTAAGAAGTTGCTACTAAGAAGGTTCTGTATACCTCTAACAGACAAAAGCGTAGTTAAAATGCCCTTAATAGTTCCTTGCGTAAAACCTTTAGCTACTTTAGCTACATTAGCATTCTTAAGGAGTTGTAGCTAATTGTTTAAAATTAATGCCCTAATGCCTTGCAAGATAGTGCTGTTAAGCAAGAAGTTTAAGACAAGGTTTTGCGTAAAGGTTTTAGCCACTATTGCAGTCTGTACACTGCTACTACTAATGTTGCCACTCTAAGCAATTAGTGGTGTAGCGTTTAGAGATTTAAATGTAAAACTAATTGCTAATTCTATGCCAATGCTAGATCTAGCACCTGCAGCGAGCGCTGGGAATATAGTTAGGTTAAGCATACCTCTAAAGCCTCTAGTAATGTTTAAGCTGTTTGTAAGGTTTCTAACATTAACGCTAGTTAACAATAACTAACTAAAACCTTTTGTAAATTAATTTACAGCCCTAGGAGCATCTACTCCTTACAATAAATTAGGGGACGTCTGGCGCTTCCTAGCTTAATTTGCAGCTTTGCTAGTCTGTTTAAGCCTAAGAGCATTCTTCGCTCCTTCTCTAAGACTGTTGCCAGCGGCCCCTGCGATCTAAGGTAACTGTTGCATTAGCAAAGCACTAATTCCACTTCCTCCTACGCTCTTTATCACAGCCTAGAAGTCAATGCTGGACACAATAGGAGTTGTTACTCTAAGGCTAATGTTCCCCGCTACTGCTTTGATGCTAGAGTTAGTGGATAGTTAAAACTCTTAGTTTGTTAACTTAAGGGCGCGCAAGGTCGCATTGCTAATGCCAGAAGCTAGAGCATAAGCAGCAGGTCTAAATTTAACATTTATTATCCTAGGCTGGCCTAATAAAGGTGCAATCTATCTAGCTAGGCTATTTCCAATGTTTTAAGCTGCAAGGTTAACACCTGTTGCAGTAGCGTTAAACGTGCTTACAACCTTAGAAGCTTGCGCTTTAGCTGTTGCTATATTAGTAATGTTTAGACTAGTAGATGCGCTAACGCTGTTCTATTATTAGCTAGATTATAAAGAAAGACCAATTACGTACCCAACACTAATACTAAGAAACAAGGTAGGAGTTGCAAGTCTATTAACAAGGGCGCTGCTAAGGTTATTAACAATGCTGCTAACTCTGCTAGTAGTGTTCACCTCTAAGCTACTAAGAACATCTCCTATAGCTTTGCTTATATTGTCTAAAAGTGCATATTTCTAACTAGTAACATTTTGTCTTTTGCGCAGCTCTGCAACACCCTCTGTTAAAGTAATTCTAAACGCCTTTACGCCCTTAAACCTATATTTGTGTCTAACATTGCTTAAGGTTTGCGCAATTAACTTAGTAAGGCCTAGCAACGCATAGTGTAGCTGCGTATTATCTCTAAGCGCAGTAATTGTATCTAATAATAGGAAGGTTATTAAAGTATCTAGATCTAGACTGCTAGCAAAAATGTATTAATTGTATCCAAGACTTGCAATAGAAACAACAAAGAAAACAGTTGCAAGAATAGTAAATAGCAGGTACTAGACTAGCTTGCTAGTAGCAGACATTATTAAAAGTAGTAAAAGGGTATCTAAAAAGGTTGTTAATACATAAAGTGAAGTGTTAAGCGTAGTTTGCATGTAGCCTGCTATAGCAACAGCATTTTTAAGTAGTTGTGTTAGGAAAAGTGTACCTGTGACTAGGGATTAATTTAATACTATATCTTAAGCAATAGAAGTTAAGGTGGCAAAAGTGCTACATGCTATAGATATAGAGTGTAAAACATACTAAGCCTTACCTAAGTCTGTAGTTAAGCGTAGGAGTTTGCGTAAATAGGTAGATGCCTACTAGTAAATATGCGCTAAGTTGCTAGACTAAAGAATATCCCTGTAAGCTTTATCTTTCTAAACTAAGATTGGCTATAAGCACAGAGGAAGGCTTGTGTACAAGATACCTAACTAGCTATAAGATTGCAGTGCAGGCGAAAATTGTTAAAGTAGTAATTATTAATTTGCAAGAGAACATAGAAAGACACCTAGATAATTAAAGCGCAAAACTTAAAGACTAAAACAAATTAACTAACTACTCTAGGATTAACTAGTTTTGTAGTTTGTTGCGCAGTGCACCCTTAGTAATGTAACAATGTTAAAATGTACACGCTTAACTATTTGTGTTAACATATTTAAGCGCTATGTAAACACAAGCAAACTGCTTAACAAGCCTTAACAGTTAGTTAACAGCTTAAGAGGTAATTAAAACTGTATTAGCTTATGTAGTTATAGTACGCACTTAACAGATACTGCAGTTAATATATAAGGTCTTTGTCTACAAATTAGCAGAAGTAGCAGCATTTTGTAAACTTTTATAGAGAAATAGAGCCTAACATCCTATTCCCTTTGCAATTAGATGCTAGGGATTTTAATTATTGCCTAGTTTCGCATTAAACACGCTAAGCAGTATTAGTTTGTGTTTAATTGCGTTTGCACTCGCACTTACCTTAATATATATAATACTAGTTGTTTTAAATAGCTCTACTTACGCAACCTATCTTTAGTCTTCTTACACTATAAATTGTACTAGTCGCTCTAGATAACTCTACTTACGTAACCTATCTTTGGTCTTCTTCTACTATAACTTGCGTGCCTCTATCTCTTTACCTACCTTTTGCTAATATGCTAGGGTTTTAAGGCCTTGTCTAGTTAATTTAAAATTGTGCATAGGATTGAGCTGCGTATTAGCATTGCGTTAACACTCTTTCTAATCTTAAAAGGTTATGCTAGTAGGTTAACAAGGTTGATAAGAGATGTCTAGTTTTGTAAGATTAAGTGGGTGCAGTGTTTGTGCATGTTTTGCTAGTTTTTGCTAGGCGCACAGCATTTCTAGGTAATTCTTAACAAATATAGGTTGTAATTTCTTATTTACTAACAAAGTTTTGCTCTAAGGACGTTAACTAAACTAGTGTTGCGCGCTGTTTTTGTTGTTACTAGAGAGAGTGCAGATCTTTGCAGTCAGTTTTAAAAAGAAGCCTTTAGGCATTAAAAGGATTAGAATAACTAAAACAACTCTAACAGCAATAGGAACAGCTGTAGGCAGAGCTAACTGCTTTAAACCTATCTGCAAGTGGCTGTTAAAGTCTGCAGCCTTACCTTAGGCACTTACATTTGTATTGTAATTTGCGTTAAGACTGTGAGAACTATACTAAGACAAGTGGTGTAGCGGCATGTTAATAAAAGTATGTTAAGGGAGTTAATAATTAATAGGTTAGCTCAGGGTTACAAGACAGAAGAAATGCAAAAGTAAATATATACTAATAAGCGTGCAGACTGTGTATAAATAAGGAAGTAACTGTAAATAGTACTAAAAGAACAGCGCAGAGCAAACAAACTAGGAAAAAGCATTGTATAAAGCACTGTACAGGATGATGTTATTTGTATAGCACAGGTAGATTGTGCTTGTTAATGTCTAGAGCATTAGGGGGGTTTCCTAGTCTAATTTAGAGATAAGATATAAAGTTTTCCACTAAACTAAAAGCTATTAGAGTGGTGGCAAATCCGCCTAACATAAGCAGATTAGAGGTAGATTTCCCACAACTAGTTTAAATTAGCTCTTAATCTAAACCTTAGCAAGGCTCTACTTATTAATTTGTTACTATTATACACCTATTTACTACTATTAATGTACTCTATAGGTAAGTTGTTTATACAAGTAAGTTGTTTATAATGCTAAGACTACACTAAACTTCTACCCTATTATAGCCTGCATTAGCCTATATTAGCCTTGTATAC
>SATY01001105.1:0-12542 GCA_004335155.1 Ascochyta viciae
AAGGTAGTTAATAGTTAGTTATTAACAATAGAGTTGTTGTAAGTGTAAATAAATAGCACTGCTGCAAGTCTAGAGTCTGTAGAATAATAATAAATAGACGTTGTTGTTTAGAAGAATTGACTTCTAGAGAGTATAAGGCAATACTGTTGCTGTAATTGCTATTGTTTATAGCACTGTTGCAAATGTATTAAACAAGTTTCCTTCTAAAATTCAGCCACAAAATCGAGACACAAAATAGCTAAGGGCTAGAAAGAAAACATTATACTTATTAGTCTATTTAACTACTATAATTATTAAAGTGTACAGTTTATAGAAATATAACTCTTAAGATTTATATTTTACCTTATTAATTAATGTTATTATTAGAATATCTTAACTCTACTTATAAAATAGATAGTCTACTCTATACTCTTCTTTGCAACCTAAGTAGCTAAGATTTTAAATATATACTACTTACTTCTTCTAGTTCTCTACTTTTCTATTTATTTTTAAGACCTAATTAAATAATTACTTACAGACTTTGTCTAAAGTGTAAAATTTAATAGCTAACTCTTAAAAACACCTTAGAGCTATTCTAGTAACCTGTTAGAACTTATATATATATATATATATATATATATATTATCTTAATCTCTAGAAGCTTAACTTCTAAGAATCTATCTTATTTTATATAATACTATATATTTAATTCTATCTCTCTTACCTGCCTATAGTATTTTTATACTTTCTATACTACATTCTATCTATTTAACCTATTATTAAACTACCTTTGCCTAAGATATATCTATATAATACTTGTCTATATTAGTATATAGTTTTCCTTACTATATTACTCTAAATAGCAAATAGTTTAATATCTAGAATTTATTTTAATATTAATTTATTACTATTAATTAGATTGTAGTATTATGCTTTTAGTATAGTAAGAGTTAGAGATAGTAAGTAGAAATAGAAGAAGAGAATAGAGCATAGATGCTAAAAGGAAAAAAGCAAGAAAAAGTAGAATAGGTGTTATATTCCTTTTGTTTTCTAAAAAAGTTTAGGGTTGTGTTCTAATATACCTGTTTTAGTGTGTTACATATGCTGTGCAGCTGTTGATAGACTGCACATGCACATACATACACAATCTGAACTTGTCTGTCTACTTCCTAAGCCAACACGGCTTAAGCTAACAGGGACTAAGGGCGAGTACATCAATGTGTGTTTCCCCCCGCGCCGAAACCACCTGTACTCCCAAACCCCCCAGCTCCGCGCACACTCTCCTCTAGCTTCTGCACTACCACGACTTCGGGCATGGCAATCTACCGCGTGTCAGTCGTTGGCATCCCACACGCAAACGTGATAAACAACAGCAAACAAATGCGCGACGTACCTTCTCAACAATCAACTGCGCAATGCGATCGCCGACCTTGATCTCAAAGTCCGTGTCGGATAGGTTGGCGAGTATCACGCCCACGGGCCCCCGGTAGTCGGCGTCGATGACGCCCGCCATCGTGTCGATGCCGTGTTTGGCTGCGAGGCCGGAGCGCGGGGCTACGCGGCCGTCTGGGGTGGATCAGCGTGTGTTTGATTTATTGATTGATTTGGTTGGGGTGGCTGACTAAGGTAGGAAGGGAGGAATGGAGGAAGGGAGGGAGGGAGGAAGGGGGAGGGAACCGTACATGTCCCCACGGGCACGGAAATCGATATGTCAGTTGCTACAATGGCGCGTCCGCGGGCTGGGATGACCGTGTCTTTGGCGCTGTATAGATCGTGGCCTGCAGCGAAGGCGCTGCCTTTTGTGGGTGCGGTTGCGTGCGAGCTCAGCAGTAGGACTTGTAGTGCTTGTTCTGCTGCTGCGCCGGCGGCGATGCTGGGCGCGATGGGCGCTGGGGGCTGTAGGGCGGACATGGTGGTGGTGCTGGCGAGTGGGGTTGGGGTCGCGGTGCCCGAGTCGGTGGTGCGCGGGAGTGTCGAGGTCTGGTTGAGTGGTGTTGGGTCGATGATTTTGGTGCGTTTGGGCAGGGGTGAGCTGGGGAGGGAGGGCGGCTCGTGGGCTGGTGCGGGCGTGCTGGCTTCGGAGGGCATGGTTTGTGGTTGAACGTGTGTGGGCGGTGAGGAAGAGGTTCTGGTGGTGGGGCGCCGGGGAACGCGTGCGCGACGCGTGCGTTGGATGCCAAGGCGCGTGGCTTGAGCTGTTGATATCAGAGATGCTGGTTTGCTTGTAAATAATGGAGCAAACAACAACAAGCTGCTATGTGGTTGACAGGTCGATAATGTCGTACTCAGACATGGGATGGTTGTACTCAGCTTGCGCGAGCTGTCTGATTGGCTGGATGGTGTTCAGCGGGGAATGGACTCTTCTGAACGTTTGTCAATTCAAGAAAAGACCAAACGAATCTCTGGAGGAAACTGAACAGAAGTGGTTCTGTTGCTACTTCCAGCGGTCCAGTCTTTGCCTGTCGAGCATTGCTTCTGACGAGCATTGCTTCTGTCGAACACTGCATCTGTCGAGCATTGCATCTCCCTCTTCCCAAGCGCGTCAAGCTTCCACCTCCCGCTGCTTGGCCATCTCTACCGCTCCACAACCCTCGACGTCGGACGAGTAGTCACTCAACTTTGCGGTGCGCAAAACAGTCCAACTCTGGCAGTTTGACAGGCCTTTGTTCGCAATCAATCCTCGCACGTCGTGCGTCACCCGTACCGTGGTTGCATCAACATCCTGGGTCGAGTTCCATTGCACAGCACGTCAGCATGTTCGCGCTTCCATCTCTTCAGGAAAAGGCGTGGATCAGTCATTCGGTCTTGCGGTTCGAAGGCTCTGACATGTGCGTATTTATCAATGTTAACTCGTCACACCGTGGTTGAGCTTTCGCACACCGCGTTGAGCTGCTCTTCACACCCTATTGAGCTGCAATGCACAACACGGTCTTGCTGCGATCAATGGACCATCGCTCCTATCTGTCCCGTCTGTGATCTAGCATTCGTCTCGCTGCATCTGATCGGGTCATGTCTGTTTCGCAAAGGTTGGCACGGCTTGGTTGACACGGCTTGGTCAGGTCAGGTCGATTCGCCACGACAGCAAGCGTCAAGCGTGTTCATGTAGGCTGCGATGCTGGACCTCAGGTCCTTATCGTGACGATGCCAAGCAGTGCGTCTGGATCAGCAGTCACCTGCTGCACAGGTTACATGTCATGGTCCCATGAAGCCATGTCGAGCCATGATGATCCCCGCGAGCTCTGTACCCCGCAGCACCTGTCACTGCGCCGATCTTCTCGCCGACCCCGTTGTTGACCCGCGGAGAAGACACAACCCCATGGGACAGGCAGACCCTTCTCCAGGCCGTTGGGCGCCCTGCGACAGGAGCAATTTCAGAAACTGTCACAACAAGTGGAGATGCAGCATCTCGCAGCCAACCATGTGCGACAAGCTCATGGGGCGCCCGAGAAGGCGGCGAAGCCGGCACTTCTGTATGCGCGCCTGGGACGTTGGACGTGATATTGGGGTGAGGTGTTTTACTAGCGAAAAAAAAATCCTCCCGTGAGTTGTTCCAAGCGCGTCGACTCTCTCCAGCGAGACTGGCCACCCATGCAGCAAGACGGCACTACTTGGCCAAGCGTGCCACGCAGAGCTTGTTGAGCCTCCAAACATGGAAGTGAGCTAATGCACCCCGCTGTCCATCAGCCTCGACTCGACCAATGGCTGGCCAGAGGCAAAATTTGCTGCCATCTCACCCCACCACGATCCACTATCGTGGCCCATGGAGTCGGCCAAAGTCGAGCCGGCGTGCATCTGGAGCAGAGCCTCATCAGCACCATCGCTCCATCCGCACCGCGCTTGCGCCATTCGAGATGCATTCCAGGGCCATGCTCGAACACGCTGCTGGGAGCCTTGCATCGCCATCGCCATCGCCATCGCGTGTCAGCATCGCGCACTTGTGTAAGTTGTGCTACGAGCTCCACGCGGGAACCCTCCGTTTGGGTTTTTGTGGGTGAAGCATTCGGTCCCACGCCGCTGGGGCATCTGGCCACCACCGTCGAGCTGAGCTTCGACTGAGTTTCGATGGTAGCAGAACGCCTGCTTCTTCCACATCGAAGAGCGACAAGACTCTCCAAGCTCATCATCGCCAAGATGAGGTCGGTGGCAGCTTGACGGGCACAAACCCATCATGCACACTAAACGCTCATTGCCTGACTAGCAACCTATCACAATTTCCAGTCTTTGCGCCTTCGCCTCGGCCTGCCGTCTGACCCTCTGCGGTCGCGGCTGCATGGGGGAACCGGTACCTCGTCATCAGCTCTCGACACTGAAAGCGTCACGACAGAGTCCGCATTTGGTATACCGCCACCGACGTCGTGGCCAAAAGCCTTCTCTAGAGTCAAGTGGAATGAGCCTCGCCAGCTTCAAGTCGCAGCGCGGTCACGAGCTGACCGGGTCCTGCTCGCAACCCGTAAATCTAAGATGCACAGCGGGCCCGTCTGGTGCGCTCCAGTTCCAGCGCTAGAGCTTGTCGGAGCGGCGTACGATCAACTCCAGGTGCATTCGGACCATACTCCACTATCCAATAACACCGCTAGCGCTACCTCCACGCTCCAGCCTCCACGCTAGCAGCTGCCCATGGGACTCCGCATATCGTGTAAACAGACAGGCGCATGAGTACTTAAGCTCCATCGCCTGCCGTTCCTCAACTCTCATCTTCACTGCTGTGAACCTCATCCGCTCCATACTCCCCACACACAGCTTTCTTCTTCGAAGACATCTGCAATCATGGGTTTCATGCTCAGAGCCCCACCGGGCACGCCTGGTTCGGCTGCGCCTGCCATCATGATCGGTCTGTTCGTCGCCTTCGGTGGTGTTCTCTTCGGGTATGTCTCTACTCTATCGACGCTTTGATCTTTCCTGACACGGCACAGTTATGATACTGGTACCATTGGTGGTATTCTTGGAATGGCGCACTGGAGGGAGCTCTTCTCTACCGGATACACCAACAAGGTCGACGGCCTGCCTGACATCACCTCCGAGCAGAAGTCCCTCATTGTCTCCATCCTCTCCGCTGGTACTTTCTTCGGTGCTCTTACCGCTGCCCCCTCCGCCGACATTCTCGGTCGTGTCATGGGTCTCGTCGCCTCCAACGTTGTTTTCTGCGTTGGTGTCATCCTCCAGACCATTGCTACCGACATTCCCCTCTTCGTTGCTGGTCGTTTCTTCGCTGGTTACGGAGTCGGTATGATCTCCGCGACCATTCCCCTCTACCAGTCTGAGACCTCCCCCAAATGGATCCGTGGTGCTATTGTTGGCTGCTACCAGTTCGCCATCACCATCGGTCTCCTGATCGCTGCCATCGTCGACAACTCGACCAAGGATCGCAATGACACCGGTTCCTACCGCATTCCCATTGCTGTTCAGTTCGCCTGGGCCATCATCATGTTTGTCGGCTGCATCTTCATCCCCGAGACCCCCCGTTGGTACATCAAGAAGGGCCGCCCAGAGAAGGCTGCCAAGTCTCTCTCCAAGCTCCGCAAGCTTGACCTCGAGCACCCTGCCCTTGTTGAGGAGCTTGCTGAGATCACCGCCAACCACGAGTACGAGCTGTCTCTCGGCAAGGCCACCTACCTCGACTGCTTCAAGGGCAACCTTGGCAAGCGTCTTGCGACTGGTTGCTTGCTCCAGGCTCTCCAGCAGCTCACGGGTATCAACTTCATCTTCTACTACGGTACCTCGTTCTTCCAGAACACCGGTATTAGCAACCCCTTCGTCATCACCATGATCACATCCTGCATCAACGTCGTCTCCACCCTCCCCGGTCTGTGGCTCGTCGAGAAGTGGGGTCGTCGCCGCCTCTTGCTCTTCGGAGCCATCGGTATGGCTGTCTGCCAGTTCATCGTCGCCATCGCCGGTACCGTCGTTGGCACCGATAACCTCCCCGTTCAGCGCCTCCTGATCGCCTTCGTGTGCATCTACATCTTCTTCTTCGCCTGCTCCTGGGGTCCCGTCGCGTGGGTCGTCACCGGCGAGATCTTCCCGCTCAAGGTCCGCGCCAAGTCCCTCTCGATGACCACCGCAACCAACTGGCTGCTCAACTTTGGCATCGGCTACGCAACCCCCTACATGGTCGACTCCGGCCCAGGCAACGCCAACATGGGCGCCAAGGTCTTCTTCGTCTGGGGCGGCTGCTGCTTCATCTGCATCTTCTTCGTTTGGGCCATGATCTACGAGACCAAGGGTCTCTCCCTCGAGCAGGTCGACGAGCTCTACGGCAAGGTCTCCAAGGCCTGGCAATCACCCGGCTTCGTCCCCTCCGTCTCCTTCCAAGATGTCCAGGACGCTTCCGTCGACAACCGCCGCATGAGCTTGACCGATGCCGAGGCGCAGGCTACCCGCAAGCGCTCCGCTCAGTACAACGAGTACAACGAGAAGCACGTCTGAGCGTCTCGCGACGCACAATGCGAACCACGTGCTTTGAATGATAGCAAGGTATTGGTGTGTGTTTTAATCTTCCTGCTATATCCATTTGCTTTACGCAGCGAGTTAGTGATTGCAACCTGCTGACGGTACATATCTTAATCGCTACAAATCATATTCCACAGTTCAACATCCTCCCATACGTGACTTTCTCATACCACCATCCCACCCATCATCAACTTCAACACCACTCACCTCCCACCCATCCCCTTTCCATCTCTTTGTTTACACCCGTCTCGCGTCACACCACACCCGCAACCAGCTATCTCAACAAGCTTCGCCGCTTCTAGCTAGGTCTCACCCCACATTCTCCGGCCGCCCCGCTAGCGCCCCGCAAACTAACTAACAGGAAGTGGCGAACTGCGACCTGTGGTGTAGCGTAGCGTAGCGTAGCGTAGAGGTGTCTACATGCATGTGACGATTCGGCGTCAAAGAATAAACTAGATCACGCGCGTGTTGACGTGGTAGGGAAGGGAACTGGTAGGTGGGTGGATACGCAAACGAACGAACGAACGAACGAACGGATGCTAAACCAATCAATTAGTGGTAATGCGGGTAAGCGCGTACTGATCTGCGTTTTACTGCGATGGAGGAACACTGCTACAAGGAGAAATACGTACGTCACTTAGGTACGGGTAGGTGTGTGCCGAGTTGTTCGTTGTGTTTCTGCAATTGCGTGCGCGCGATTGGGGGTATGGTGATTTTTGTGGAGATGAGACGAGAGGAGAGGAGTACGCAGTGTGCGATTGGACGTATAGATAAAACCGCATGCGCGAGATCTTCACATCGTGGGTGTCTATCTCCAGGATGAATAAGTGGCGGTTCGAGGAAGCGGCTTGGTACCATTGCCCACCTTTGTTAGAACTTTGTTCCTCCTTGTGTCGGAGTTTAACTACAGTTCTACCAGACTGTACTCCATTGACCAGTGCACATCCGCAACTACGGTTGTGAGACTCGATGTGGAAGCATGATGCGCCGTCGTCTTTCGCGATTCAGGTCGATGCGGATGATGCAGTGGCGCAGGGCGGGTCGTAGTGGTGGGTCGCAGGGCTGCAGTGGGGTCGCGCTACCATCCCGCAAAGTTGTGCCCGCGGTCCGCCTGTTTTGGTCGCGGGCGGATTTGCTTGGTGTGGGCCTAGAGCTTGTGCGTGGTTGGCATCGAGGGGTGGTCTTGACCAGTGTTCCGTAACGACTTTTTGCAGCCAAGTGTGTCTGAAGAATGAATCTGCTCGTCTTTTGATTACGTTGATCAGTTCGCGGAGCACGCATATCTTCGATCGACATGGTGGTATGTTGGTGATGGAATTGCATATATCTTCTGCAGTACAAAGGTGACCTGCAGTTGATGGTATATTGGCATTATGTTCTCGCTTTCGAGAAGACCAGATCCTTACATCATCACGGAAGGCAGGCAAGAGCCCGAAGCAAACGTGTAGCAATGGATATGCAGTGCACTGTCTCAACACCGAGGAAAAAGTCTGCATTTTCCTGTAGGAGCTCAAGGCATTGCGGGTCATACCGCTTAAGATTTCAGCCCAGCATTGTCCGTTTGTAACAATTTGGCAGTTGGAGCATGATAAGTACCCAGACAGTGGTTGGCTACTACGCTTTTGAACAAATAAGGAAGAAGAACAAACACGGGCTGTTGAGCCCCACTCCAGAGTCTTCAACGAAGTGATACTCTACCAAGGAGACTTATGTATGGTGACAAACGATATGAGCGTTTTCGAGGGGACCTTATTCCACATAATTCGTGTACGATGCTCTGCAAAGCCAATCCAAATGCCAATAAACGCATCAAGCGTGTTGAGTCGTGGTTGGGCAAACATGAAGTGTCAACTCGCACATACCACACTCAAAGGCCGAAAAGCTAAAAATCATGACACTATATGATTATGCAAAGTTCTAGAGGTATGTTCACTTTCCTGCCGTGCTAAACAACCCCTTCCCGCATCACTACCACCACGACGCGGAAGCATGCTTCCGGAAATGTCACATACATGTACGTGCGATTCGCTTCACTGTGTCAGTTATTTGAAAGTAGCGAGGCGATTGGCCTGAGCTTATTCTGACGACACAAAGTAAGGAATGGGACAGAGGGTTTGATGGGAAGCAGAGAAAAGTTGCGGCTGTTCAAAATATTCCGCAAGAAGGGACATGTTTCGTTTCGCGGACCGCAAGATGATGCTGGAATTGACGGGCTTCTGAAACTAATGTGTTCACTGCTCTTCATTCACCCCTAGACATTGGGATTGAGTCTCGCGAGATACAACGGAATGATATTCCCAATTCGTGTCAAAACACTGCTTTGAGAACATGGGATTCTCCGACTACCAGTATCATAAGCTCGACATAACCATCACCATCACCGCTAAATCAATTCACTTCATGAAAACGAAGGTATTATTGGCTGGACTCAACACGAATTCTGGACACTGAATATGGTTCGCACTTCCAAGCAGGTGTTTATTTAACAACCTTGAGTGACGTGTGATCTACCTGTACTGATCCATTAGTCCTAAAATTATCATAAGCAAGAATTCTAAGATTCAATACTGTAGTGGTTGCATCGCGTTCGCTGTGTTGAGACGACGGGTGAAACGGTGTTGCTCCATCACTTTTAACGTCTGGGCTGTTGGTGATGTTGAAGAGACAGTGCCGTTGTTGAGACGAATCGTGATGATGCGGTGCTTAAGGGTACACATTCGAATATCAAATATCGTGTTGAGTTCCGGATGAGGGTAGGTTAGTTGGACGGTTCCATAGTGCTGCATTGTTTGCGGCTGTAGTAGATTGAAATTTGGGCTAATTTCGGACACCACAATGGGCCTGGCACAACCCACGCTGAAGTCTTTGGACCGTTCGGTTCAAACTCTCCAAGTTTGAAAATATGTAGCAACCATATTGGTTACTGACGGGCCGAGACGCCGTGCTGATGTCAGACAACATGTCAAAGTTCTATTGCCCGCCGATACCGACTTACCCGGGCTGCTAAACTCAAACGGTCGTCAAAAAAGACAACATGGTCATCGAGTGACGCTCCATTAAGGTCAAAATGGAGATAGTCTCCCACTGAGCATCGCTTCAATGTGTGTGATTTACTTTACAACTACTTCTGAATATGGCGATGTCGTCTTTCCGACTTCATAGCTTGGACTTCACCTCCTCGGGTTTCGCAACCTCGACCATGGTTTTTCCTACGCAATTAAGTATTGGATCTTAGATCGAGTGGGAATTGCTTACCTGTATTCTTGCCCTCAAATAGTCCTACTAACGCGTCTTCTGCTTTAGAAATACCGCCCTTAATGACTGTCTCCTTTCTCTTCAGTTTGCCCTCTGACAGCCACTGAGCGAGCTCTTTCCTCGCTGCGGCGTACTTGTCGGCGTAATCGAAGACGACAAATCCTTGCATGCGGATGCGCATGGAGATGATCATGAGGTAGTTCTGTAGCTGTCAGCCTGCTTGCACAATTAAGTGACCACTAAGTGTGCGTACTGTGGGGCCCTGGGGCTTCTTCTTGTTGTACTCGCTGATAGCACCGCACATTACGAAGCGAGCGAACGGTTTCGCCCGAGCTAGTGCCATGTCGAGGATTTCTCCACCGACGTTGTCAAAGTAAACGTCGATAAGACCCTTTGTTGCGGCCCTGAACTTGTCCTTGAACTGCGGGTCTTTGTAGTTCAGTGCCTCGTCAAAGCCCAGCTCTTCCTTTAACCACGATACTTTGCTGTCCTCTCCGGCAAGACCAAGCACTTTCGCACCCTTCAACTTTGCGATCTGGCCGACAACGCTGCCTGTTGCGCCAGCGGCGCCAGATACAACGACGAAGTCACCAGCCTTGACCTGACCGACCTCCATAATACCGAAGTACGCTGTCAAGCCGGTCATACCCAAGCAGCCCAGCGCGTCGGTCGGTACAGCACCATGCGGCAGATCCAGGAGCTCAACATCCTGCTCTTTCAGCACCGCGTACTCGGACCATCCGCACATACCACTTGCATACGTGCCGACGGGGAATTTCTTGCTCTTCGATGCAACGATCAGACCAATACCGCTACCGCGCATCACAGCACCGATCTTGACGGGCGGGATGTAGGACCGTGTGGGGTTCAGCCAGCCGCGCATAGCGGGATCTAAGCTCAGGTAGAGCGTCTGGAAGAGGACTTCGCCATCCTGGAGGTCGGCTGCTGAGGGCACCGACTGCTGCTTTGTCTCGAAGGTCTTGCCTGCGATGATAGCATCCTGTGGTCTCTCCTTGAGGTGGACAGATGTGTAGGATGGCATTTTGATGTATTCCGAAATGGACGCACGTGTTGTTGATGACCTCGGGCGGGTTTCCTTTGCCAAGCTCGAACGTTGGAAGAGGAGAGGTTGAAGTGGAAGTTGTCAATACGATAGGGGACCCGAGGACACCTGCGACTTATGAAGACACTTTCTAGGTTTCGGCCGTATCTGCACGGATTGCGTTACTCGTGCCGGCGTCGCCGTTCGTGGGGTTGAATCGCGGAGAAGTTGAGCCTCGGAGGCCTCGGTACGGCGCTACTGCCCGATTGGGATGATGGCGCGGTGGATATTCACTCCTTCACGGCATCAGCACAGCATCAGCGTCCTCAGATCCTCTAGACGAATGATTGAACATGTGTTTAGAGTGTTGCAAATGCCATCAAGAAGGGTCTGACTTCGAAGAGCAGGCTATGAGACACGCTGTTCAGCTTCGACGAATTTTCCCTTCATTCACGTGTGCAGCACGAATGAGTACCCCTGACGCTTCGTATCTGACTGGCACCTCGATCGCTTCAATCGATATCGCTAAACTGGAAATCAACGCTCAGGAGGAAGAGACGAGACAACCTGTCATAGCATGTCGCTTGCCAAGATAGCGCGCCATCTTCGCATACTGCTATGCGCCTTCTCTCATCTCTACAACTAAGCGAGCGGACACTGGCAGATTAAAACATCAGTCGACCACTCACAGTGGCAGATTTGGTCTTGAGACAGGGTCTTCGTGGCTTTCTTGTTGAAACGCACTCCTATGAAACACCTCGTGGAAACAAATATAGTGCACAAGATCACCGACGAACAGCATCACCGCTGCGCTCCACAGTGCCCAGAGGTCGATGAATTGGAGGATGGCGATGAAGAAATGAGGTGAGAAAAGAATATAGACGATGATGATTCCATCGCGAATCTCTCTGATCAAGGTCGTTCACCCCACACTCGTTCAAATATCAACACTCGTTCACTTAGCGCAATTATTCAGACAGCACACTCTTTCAAAAAGGCAAACAAACACACGTACAAGAGCGCATTCAACACTCGTTTTAACAAAATCACGACCAAACTCAGCATGGGCGGCATACCATTCCTCTACCTAACCAGCGCCATCATGGCAGCCATAACCCCCGCAGCCTCCCTAACCACGCGCCATATCTCAGGAACAGGTCCCTACGCCCCCAAAACAACAACATCGACGCACCTACCGTCGCACACGATCTATCATCCAGCCGACCTCTCCGCCGTGCCAGACTCCCTACCAGTCGTCATCTGGGGCAACGACGCATGCAACTCCACGAGCGCAAAAGATCCCTACAAAACACTCAACGAAGAACTAGCATCCTGGGGCGCCATCGTCTTTGCCTGTGGACCCCCGACTCCCGTTTTAGCGCTCCTGGAATCTGACGCTGGCAAAGAAGCGTGGGAGAATGTCGATGCGGACAAGATAGGTATGCTGGGTACCAGCTGTGAAAGTAGCGCTTTGTATACTGCAGCGGAGAACCCGCTCGTTCTCTCGCTCGCCGTCTTGGATGTTAAGCTTGCGCTTTCGACGGAGGAGACGCGCGCCGTGGTGGCTAATGCTACGAAGCCGGTTTTTTGGTTCTCGGCGGAGTCGGCTGGGTTGGTGACGCTGGATCAGGGGAAGGTGGGGGTCAGAGCGGATTTTGATGCGGTTGCTAAGGGCGTGCCGGCTTGGTATGGGGCGTTGCCTGGTGAGGATGGGGAGGTGCTGGGTGAAGGGGGCGCGGGGAAGATGGGCAGGGCGGGGAGGTTTTGGACGCTGTGGAGGGTCGGTGGGCTTCAGACGGCGCTGGATTTCTGTGTG
>SATY01001106.1:0-12495 GCA_004335155.1 Ascochyta viciae
ATTGGATTGTAGGGCGGGCTAACTACGGGCGTGAGAGGGTGCCAGGGGCCAGAGAGGGAGCAACGGGCCAGAGAGGGAGCAACGGGTCAGAGAGTGAGCAACGGGTCAGAGAGGGAGCGAGAGGCCGTGGGGAGGGGGTGCAGCTAAGCGGACTGGGACACGGCTCTTTCAGGAGCTTGCAGCTTGGATGAGCTCTTTCTCTTTACTAGCTGCCTACCCCTGTCTGAGCCCTGGTGCGCGTTGCGTAGACTAGCTCCCACCTGGTACTAGCACCTACTGTAGCCGTGCTAGTGCTGGGGCTAGTGCTAGTGGACATCTGGCTGCACTGCCACAGCCCAGGCCCCACACGCCAAACCCACAGACTGGGCCACTTGCTCCTGGACCATACGACATGTCAGTTTCCAGCCAAGGGTCCAGCTAGCTCTCGCGACTCCACTGCTGTGCCATCACGCTTAGCTAGCAGCAATGGCTGTCAAGCACGCTTCCCGTGTTGGTGGAGAAGCCGACCCATGTCGTCATCCCACATCGCCGCCGTTTTCCACCAGAGGGAGAGGGGACAGGAAGCAAGAAAACGGCACGACTCCCATTATTGCGCCGACCCGTGCTACGAGACGAAAACACCACCACCACCTGCAAATCTTCATCTCCCCTATCCGCCGCCTCCGCACGCCCACACCCTCACTCCGTTACACACTCCGACCTTGTAATTTGTCTCGCTCTCATCAGGCTCGGCGTACACCCGTCAATCGTCAGTGAGGCCACGCGTAGCCCCAGCCTCGATCGTCATCCTCCCCACATGTTCAGGGACCTGGTATAATGCGCCACACCATGCCCCCCCCCACCCGATTCGCTACCACACTGCTGGCTACCGCCCTCCCTGCTCTGCTCGTCTCTCTCGCCATCGCCAAGTGGGCTCCCACCTCGAACCCACGTGTACTTCAAAACTCCTTCAACAGCCTGACTATTCTTCCCCCAATCCTATGCACGCTTTAGTAACCATCGTTATGCACTACAGGATACCTGCGCCCACCAACGCCCCCCTCCACACCAGCGACATACCTATGTGACCCTCTAGGCCGGTCTCTGTCCCGGTCTCGGTCTCTATCTCTATCTCTGTCCCTATCTCTGTCCCAGTCTCTGTCACGACTGTGCTCCCTACTCCTATCGTAACCTCTCTTGTCTCGGCCCTTGTCTCTCTCTCGCTCACTCCACCCCTCCTTCACTCGGTCGTGACTGCGCGTCCTAGCCATGTCACGGTTGCGCTCACGCTCGCCTTCACCACGCTCACGGGGGTAGGTGGCGTCTCCTGTGGAAGAGTGCCGCCGGTGCGACGGTAGGTGGCTGCTACCACCCTCGTACGAAGCATCTCGGTCGCCGTGGCTGTACCGGTCGTGCTCACGCGTGTACAGTGCATCCAAATCTCGCTGCGGGCTCACCGGCCTTGGTTGACTTGCGTATCGGATGTTGGGCGCCGGTATAGGTCGGTAGCTCGTTCGTGCTGGCATCGCTGGCCGGTCGTAGTAGTTTCGTGCCTGCATCTGCGCTACGTGCGTGGCGAAGAGAGGTGACTTGGTCGGACCGTACACTGGCTGAGGAGACAGTGCGCTGGGTGCTCTCATCTCCGGCCTATCACTTGGCACATGCTGTGGTGATGAGCGATAGGGCTCGTGATAGGCGGGGAAGTACTCTCTCGGAGAAACGGGCGGTTCGTGTGATCTTCGATGACGTAGAACAGGCGTGCGCCGTCTCGACGGTGGTTTCTCTGGATCCGAGTCAGAATCTGTCGTCGACAGTGAACTTTCGCGTCGTGGTGGGTGAGGGCGCTTGTGCGAAGGGTGCCGTTGGGTGGATGGTGGGTTGGGTGCAATCGGGGTAGCATCTTCATCTGAATAGCTGTCGTCGTCGTATCGCCCTGGCGGAAGGCTGCGCCGTCGACTGAAGGGATTGAGCATATGCCTAACTCTCGATACGGGACCGTGGTCGTTGCTCGCACGAGCGTGCTCTTTGGAAACGTGTCGCATCAAGGCCGGTCTGGGCCGAGATTTGCGGTACATGGGGTCTTGGAAGTATTTGAATGCACCTGTCTTCTCATCTGCAGACGATCCGTCGCCTGACGTGTCTGCTGAGCTTCGCGGCTCGTCGTCGACGCGCGCCCCATTCGCATCTGCCTCTGCCTCCCTTCTGAGTCTAGCAGCGACACCCTCGTACCACTCCTCCATGGCTGCGTCCGGTTTGTCTGGGAAACACGCGCTTGGCAGCATCTTGAGAAAGACGTCGTTTGTCTCTGGATCCACCACATCAAACTGCTCCACCGATCTCTGTAGAAAGGGCACATGCTCCTGCGGGCCGAGCAGGAGCTGTATCGTCTGCCATGTCACGAAGCCCTGCCTCTTGAGCGCAGGGATGCTAGGCGAGGAGTAGCCGTCGTCGTTGGCCGATGGTTGCAAGCTGTGGAAAGCGCCGAGGGAGCGGTAGATGAAGGCGATGGAAGAGGGAGGCGTCTCGGTGAAGAGGACGTCGTAGTTGCCGCCCACGGCACGGTACCATGCTGCGATCTGGGATGGCGTGAGGTCGGGGGAGTCGCTGGGCTCGAACTTGTTGCTCTGCAGACCCGTATTAGCTCTCGCAACATGCTCCTGAAACGCAGCGCCTCGACTCACAATGACATGGGCAATGCCTTTCAGCAGGCGATCCAGCTTCGGCGTGCCGCATTTGTCTGGTTGCAGCAGATAGCCCCAGTAGTCGTAGGCCTCCCGCTGGGCTGCTTCATCATGGGCAGCGCTCTCAGCCGGCTGCTGCTCTTTGCTTTCGTGCGACTCGGCGGCCATGTCGCGCATTCGTGCTTGTCGACAGGTTGAATAGCGACTGCAAACATATACCTGCGCCTGCAAACATATACCTGCGCCTGCAAACATACACCTGTGGGTATCAACACCTGCACAAGGTGCGCTCAATGTCACCTGCCCCGCCGGGTTGCCCAAATCGTGGAATGCGAAAGACAAGCAAGACGCGTCGCGCAAGCTCCAACTATATACCAGGTGCACGACGAGAACCGCCTGCCCGTGTAAGCACAAGTCACCAAAGCCACGCGCCAGCCATCTGACTGGCTCACTGCGCCTCTGCTGCGAGGCTCCAGCATGCACTGTCTCGTGCGACCGCTCGACCGCTCGACCGCTGGCAACGGCAGCAGCTTGAGCTTGGACCTGACGTCACCTCAGGCTGAGACCCAACGCTGGCCAATGTAGGTTCACGGTACACATCAGGCCGCAATCAGGCAGACATCAAACTCAATCAATCACCTCATGCACAACTTTCCTGGAGAGATGCTACTTTTTAATTTATTACAATCCGTAAAGCGTCCGAGGCGTGCATCGTTACGTCCTCGGCGCCTGGAAGAGGCCTGCTAAGCTGCAAACATGCGTGCCATCCATCGATGTCAGTCGCTACCCGGAAGACGCCATGTCATCGTAAATCTACTATTAACATCAACAACGCCGTAGATCCCCATCTAGTGCTCGAGCAACCTCAGCGAACCTTGGACGACTACGTTCTCGAGGATGGAACCCGGCGGGATGTCGATAGTAGAACCTTCCGTGGCCACGATAATGACGGTGCCCTTGAGTGTGACGCCGCGCCCAAGGTTCACCGGACCGGTGATGGTCAAATGGTCAAGCTCAACAATCTTGGGGATCGAGGGAATGCGGTTCTGGAAGCTGGACACCTTCTTGAAGTCGCTGCCGAGCTTGATCAGAGGAGCGGGGCCGAAGCGGTTGGGATCAATGACGAGCTGGCCGTGCTGCAGCGTGTACAGATCCGACTTGACAAGCATGAGGTCGGAGCACGTCTTGACGGGCAAGAAACGCTTCCTGGGTACGTTGACACCGTGGGCGCCCTTGAAGTGCTTGATGGCGGCACCGACAGCAGTCTCGAGCTGAAGGACGGAAATGTCGGCCTCGCCCTTCTTGTCAGCAGGGATCGACTTGCCGTTGGGAATAATCTCCATAGCAAGCTCGTTCTGCTCAACGACACGCTTGACGGCCTTGACGTCCATCCAGATGTTGTTGGTGTTGAAGTACTTGAACTTCTTGATCGACTTGAACTCGTTGACATGCTCCTTGGGAACCTGTGCGATTTCGAGCAGACGAACCGAGCCCTCGTAGTCGATAATGGTGCCACCCTTGACGTCGGCCTTGGTCTTGTCGGTCAACTCCATAATGTACTCGGCCTTGGAGTCGACCATGTGCTGCAGGATGCGGAGATCGACGACAGCGCCCAGGTTGTCGGCGTTGGAGAGGAAAATGGTCTCAATGCCACGCTCGATGAGCTTGTCGAGCATGCCAGTGTTGTACAGTGACTCGAAAACGTCACCGTGACCCGGAGGGTACCAGTTGGCAATGTCGGACTCGCGAGTCTTGGGAGCCGGCAGAAGCGAGTCCTTCAAGATGCGAGGGTACTTGGACTGGTTGAAGGTGAGGATGTCAATGTTGTGTCCCTCGTACTTCTTGATGATGCTAGCAGTATCGTTGTCGGTGTTGAACGAGTTCATGAGGACGAAGGGAACGTTGACGTCGTATGTGCGGTTGAGGTACTCGATCTGGCGCACCGACAAGTCAAGGAAAGACATGCCATCGCGGACCTCGATGACTGACTTGGGGCCAACGCAACCCATCGAGGTACCGAGACCGCCGTTGAGCTTGACGACTGCCAGCTTGTTGAGGTATTCGACCGCCTCAGAGTTGGCAAGGTCATTGTAGTTGACGACCTGCTCCTTCTTCGGAGGAGCAATGCGGTTCCAGTCAATGGCGTTGCCCTTGGCCTTATCGTTCAGGTATCGTCGAAACAAGGCAAAGAAGTTGTCCATCTCCGTCTCGAAGTACTGCGTGGATCAGCATAGATTCAGGTGGCGATGTGAGAGCTCCACGGGGCGCCTCTGCTGCCAATCGCGCCGAGGGCTCGTGGCACTCGGCGCGTGATGCGTTTCACGTATTGCAGAATTCGAATCATGGCGCAGAAGGACTGTTGGGTGGGGGAGTGTGGATGTTTGCTCACCTTCTTCTCCGCGGGGTCGGTGACGCCATCAGCAAGCTTGTTGAGAGCGTTGCGCATTTGCGAAGCCGCAACATTCGTGGATGTGTTCTCGAAAGCCTGTAGGAAGCACCTGGGTCAGCAATTTTCGGTAAAACATGAGGTTACAGTGCGTCTCTAGCAGATGCAGCCACGCTGGTACGGCACTTGGCCAGTAACAGCACCATGGCCAGCACAGGCCAGCAGGACGAACCGGCGACAGGTTGCGAACAGCCGGGGAGATGGAGTGGCGCTTGGAATGCAGAAGAGCGCTCGCTTGACCAAAGATGTAGTGGAAACACGATTCTTCTCCTGCCTGCACTGCGCCAGGCGCTCCTGTTCGACCAACGTAGACAAGCCAATTGCCCAGGAAGCGCGTATCAGACTGCAAAACGCTGGCAAGAAGAAGCTGCCCGACAGGCGACAGTCCACACGCACGAACGACAGACCAAGGCAGGCGACTGGGCAACCGCAGAGACAGAGCGTAACTTACAACGTGGGACTGCGTCTTGCCGTGATGGCGCGGCGCGAAGCCACCCTCACCGCCCTCAGCGGCGGAAGGCTTGAGGTGCGAAGGAAGAGCGCGACCAGCCATTGTGTATGGTGTGGGATGTGTGCGTGTGTGTTGAGGAGAAGAGCACTCTGTGTGAGGAGAGAGTGAATTGTTGATAGGAGTAATCGGGGCGAGGCGGTCAGGGTGCTTAAAGGCAATGGCTAAGTGGGGCACGAAGTCAAGGCACGTTCTCGACCTAGCAACGGCGATGGAGCTGAGGGTAGAAGCCGCAAGCGGGTTCTGCAAAGTGTAGAGGGTTGGCGTCCTAGAGGCCGAGCAGCAGCACGCTTTATACGGCGTTGGCTTGTCTAGCCCAGCGCCTCTCAGCTATCATTGCTGTCTACGGAATCACCGTCCAAGATCCAAGGAGGTGAAGGTCGAGGGCATGCGCCTGCGTCAGTCTTGACCCCTCCTCCCCTGTCTTCCACGTCGCAGCGCAGCATTCGTCGAGTTCTACAAAAAGGTGTCACAAAACCCTTACCACAACACCAACTCGGCAGATGCCCGCAAGTGCAGCCGGTAGACGCATTGATGCCGTCTCCGTGTCGCCAAAGCCGCAAGTGTACGATTGTTGAGCGTTGTTGCTCTGAAGCTATGGCCCAAAATCTCAAGCCCCTCGCCGCCAGCCGGGGCTAAGCTGCGGCGACAGCTGCATAACGCATCTAGTGTGCCCAACGACAGTCCCCAACAAATGCCCCAGACGGGTCCTTTCGACACGCTTGCTCATGGCGAGTGGCAACACAAGACGCACCATTTCCTCCGTGGGGAAGAGGGAAATTTGTTCGGTGGGGTTCTGACAAGGACCTGTCGATGCTGCAGTGCAGGGCCATTCGGGAAAAAGCGGTGGACGTCGTGGTTGTTGCTCGTTCACGCCCGCGGGATGAGCGCGGGCTCGAGCCACGTGGGGGATCTACTGACACTGCTGGGTATCCTCGACAAACTTCGTGTCCGAGTCAAGCTGTTTTGAGGCTGCAAGCCAGTTTGGCTCCAAAGTCCTGTCGCTCGACATGAGTACCTGCTGTGTTCACATCTGGTTTCCATTGATTTTGCTTTTCGGCCTCGATATCTTCCCTGCTAGCGACGCTTGACTTTGATGATGGTGCTAACTCTGCGTATGCAGGCAGCCACTATCCACGCGAGTAGTGTTTCGATATCGTCTAGCTTGTGTTTGTACAGTATAGAATGCTCGCCTACACAACAACTAGCGGCACGAGCCCCAGTCCTCCTCAGGGGTACCTACCCGGGTCCCAAGTTCGCATGAAGGTTCCATAGTTGAACTTTGCGTCTACCAGCCAGCTGCTCACACGCTGTCTACGTTATTATGCTGCTTTCACGGGTCGTGTTATCTCGACAGCTGGAGCATCTGCGAATGGCACTGCCATCGGCTTCGCCATCCTCAGACGAATGTACGCGCCTTGATCTTCCTCCCTGGTGAAGAAGTTTGTCCGGAGCTCTTGCACGACGAACGCCAAGAGGCTCTCGAGTGTCTCGTAGGTAGTCGCTGAGACAATCTGGCAGACGTCAGAAATGCAACTAGGGCGGATCGAGCGGAGCCTACCTGAACAAGTGCGCTCTCCAGCGCCGCGTAGTCATCCACACGAGATGCAGGGACACAGTCGACCCAAACGTTGACAACGACCGGCTGCTTCTGCAGTCGTTCATTGGAGTTCACGCCGATCAAGCACGGTATGCGGACATTCTGGAGGTAGAGTACGTTCGAGTAGAGACCCGACTGTGTAATGATGGAGGTCTGATGGCCAGCTCCATCACCATACATGCTGCCCTTCAGATAGCACACATCTGTCTCTATAGCGAAGATGGGCGCTGACCCTGCAGCTGTGCGTACAATACCAGCGATCGATACCGACAAGTCTGCCGTACTCATCCAGTCCAGACTGTCGTCTTGAATGCGCGCTTGGACTGCTTTGCTGAGAGTACCGTAATGGACGGTGCTCTCATCGACCGTGTCTGTGGAGGACGCCGAGCTAACGTTGGTACCGAGCGTTACCGTGACGGTGATGAATGCTCGTTGCTTCTTCTTGCGGCCCCAGACATCTGTGCCGGCATTGACGGTGACTGCCAGGTTCTGCACGATGATTTTGTCGGTGCACTCGCTCTGAGCGACTTGTGCGTGCCAGACGCCCTGGCGAGCAAGCGTCGTATTGATCTCCATGATGTTGGTGTTGTTGTGGTTGTGGTTGTTGCAACCAGTTCACCTGTTCTTCTTTTTGTTTCTTTCTCCCCTGGTTCTCTTTTGATGGCAAGGGACGGAACAGCTGCACGTGGTGAGTCGAGCGACGCCGTCGTACACTCTGCTCGTACAGTCACCTACTGCAATCCACGTTGGTCGCTGTCGAACGGACTTGGCAATCATGGTGGGATGACGCCCTTCAGCCCTGCGCGCACAGACTTGTCCCGCCTTCCCGTCGAAGCTCCGCATCCATCGAACATTCTAGCTGCAAGGCCAAACGTATTTCTGCACAGTAGCTCTACCTGCGCGCCTGCAACCCGCTGCAAGCTGCTTCGACACCCACACCACAAACGCCCGCACACCACACACCATGGCTGACGCGCTCAAGGCAGAGGGCAACAAGCTCTTTGCAGAGAAGAAGTTCGACGAGTCCATGTGAGCGCCCCACCACGCACATGGCCGCGGCACCACGCCCCGATGTAGCTGTTGGTTCTGATGCTGACGTAACACAGCGACAAATTCTCCCAGGCGATTGAGCTCGACCCTTCCAACCACGTGCTGTACTCGAACCGATCGGGCGCATACGCCTCGCTGAAGAAGTGGGAACAGGCCCTGGCAGACGCAAACAAGACGACCGAGATCAAGCCAGACTGGGCAAAGGGCTGGGGCCGCAAGGGCACGGCGCTGCACGGCACAGGTGACTTGGTGGGAGCCTCGGACGCATTCGACGAGGCTCTCAAGCTCGACGCCAACAATGCTCAAGCAAAGTCTGGCCTTGCGGCTGTTCGCCGTGCCATCGAGCAGGAGGCGCAGGCAGACGGCTTAGGTGGCGATCCCTCCGCCGGGCTTGGTGGCATGTTCAACGACCCCAACATGATCCAGAAGCTGGCCGGCAACCCCAAGACGGCGTCTCTGCTTGCAGACCCCGCCTTCATGGAGAAGCTACAGCAGCTGAAGAGCAACCCCAACAGGGTAGGCGAGTTCATGCAGGACCCCCGCTTCTTGCAGGTCATGAGCGTGCTGCTGGGCATTGACATGCAGTTTGGTGGGCCTGGAGAGCAGGGCGGCGCAGGAGCCGGCTCTGGCGCTACCGAGGCGCAAGAGGACGTCGACATGCCCGATGCACGACCCGCACCTGCACAGCCCAAGCGCGCCCCAGAGCCACAGCCCGAGCCAGAACCGGAAGTGGCAGAGTCAGAAGAGGACCAGGCAGCAAAGGAGGCCAAGATCCAGGCAGACGAGCTGAAGAAGAAGGGCACCGAGTTCTACAAGAAGCGCCAGTTCGACGAGGCGATTGAGCACTACACAAAGGCCTGGGAAACACACAAGGACATTGCCTACATGACCAACCTGGGTGCCGCCAAGTTCGAGAAGGGCGACTACCCAGGCTGCATTGAGGCGTGTCAGCAGGCCATCGAGTACGGTCGCGAGATATACGCAGACTTCAAGATTATCGCAAAGTATGTTCCTGCTAACGAGTGTGCAAGTGCAGCAGCTGACACCCTGCAGAGCCTATGCCCGTATCGGTACCGCGTACGAGAAGCAGGGCGACCTCGCTAACGCCATCAACTTCTACCAGAAGGCGCAGACGGAGCACCGTACGCCCGAAGTCCTCGCCAAGCTCCGAGCAGCAGAGAAAGCAAAGATCAAGCAGGACAGGGAGTCGTACATCAACCCTGAGGAGGCCGAGAAGGCTCGTGAGCTCGGAAATGCCAAGTTCAAGGAGGCTGACTGGCCCGCCGCCGTCGAAGCATACACGGAAATGATCAAGCGCGCACCAGAGGACCCTCGAGGCTACTCGAACCGAGCCGCGTGCTACATCAAGCTGCTCGCGTTCCCGTCAGCTATCGAGGATTGCGACCAAGCCACCAAGCTTGACCCCAAGTTCATTCGCGCGTACCTACGTAAGGCACAGGCTTACTTTGTCATGAAGGAGTACAACAAGTGCGTCAACGTGTGTGCCGAGGCTATGGAGCACGATGAGGGCGGCAAGAATGCTCGCGAAATCCAGCAGCAAGAGACCAAGGCTCTGCAAGCTCAGTTCGCCGCACGAGAGGGTGAGACCGAGCAGCAGACAATGGAGCGCATCCAGAGAGACCCAGAGGTATGTCCGACGATACCTGATGCGCATAATCGGCTTGCTAACTTAAATACCAGATCACTGGCATTCTCCAGGACCCCATAATGCAAAGCATTCTGCAACAGGCCAAGGATGACCCTGCAGCGCTGCAAGAACACCTCAAGAACCCTGGCATTCGCTCCAAGATCCAGAAGCTTGTCCATGCTGGTGTAATCCGCATGGGACGATGAAAAAGGGAAGAGGGGAATATGTATTGACGACCCGACTACGACTTCGAACGAGGACCTCTGGAAGCTTCAGATATCATTCCAATTGGCGTACCGGCATAGCGTGTACAAAATGAGCTAATACACACTTGATCTCCGTCCAGTACTATATAAATGCCGTGACTAATTCACTGCCATAGCCACCTGCAACGCAACTCGTGCAGTGCTACTGGACCGACATCGTGCGCCATTTTTGTTGCGGTCTTGGAAACCATCCAATAGGTTGCAAGTAGTTTGGAGGTCGATCTGGGATGCCCCTTGTGGATCTGAAAAGACGAACTCTTATGCTCTCTCAGCGTATTTTGCATCAACTCTACCTCGTCCGCGTCCAAAGCCAAACTTGACAGACTCGAAAGAAGGTTGGTATCTTTTCGAGGCTTACCTTGTCATTTTGTGGTTTGCCAGAAATCACTATCGATTTTCAAGTGCACGCGTTCCGCCTTGCTTCTGCGTTACAGTAGTCGAGACAAGTATGCCGTCATGAGTCGCTCTCAGCTGCTCTTGGCTGCTGTGTGCATCAGCCCAAATTGAGTCTGTAGTGTTCAAAACCAGATGGTGACTATGCCGTGCTCCCACGCTGCTAATTGTCCTGAGTTGTACCTTAATGTCTCTCCCTTGTCCGGTTCCAGTCCCCGTAGGCTTTCGATAGCCTTGCGAATCGTATATCGCTTTCGTCCGAAATGCGTTCACGAGTACTGCAAAGGCTGGGCAACAGCCAATGATAAAGGCTTATCAAACGTCAGCGTCAACGGACGATTTGAGCTAGGCAAGATGCTTACCGATAGAGCATTCAACCATGCCCCAGATAGCGAGCCATGTTGGATCCAGAGGCTGGCCATCAGCCTCGGGCTTGGCTGCGTTGATAGCAACTTGCGACACTCGAAGGCAAGCGAAGATTATGCATATGAACCCAGTTGTAAACAAGAGTAGAATGGCAGTCTGTTTGCTGCGAGGCATCTGGAGGTTCCAAGTAAGCCCAATAGGCAATGCCATGACTATAAAGTTAGCGACCGATGCGTGCAGAGCAGGAGTGGCTTAGAAACTGACTCATAATTTTTGTACTTGTGTCTGCTGTGAAAGAATGATACAGACTGGCTAGCTGCGCGTGCTTTGCAGTATTGCCGCTCTAGTGCGAGGATCGCGTCAGCCTTTGTGTCATACTCCCGCTGGCGGAAGGAACTCACACATCCTCCCGTCCAAAAACCTGGTATGGTGCCACATGATCTGAAGTACAATACGCAGTTACCGATGTGTGTCTGTTTCAAGCGTAAGATCTCCATTGGCTCTGCCACCCGAAGTGCTTGTTATTACTCACCACAAGACATATCCCAGCAATCCCCCACCAAATGATATTGTAGCCTCTGGGCAAACCCGCCAGCAGTCTCCGGTACAACAGAAGCAGCGAAAACCTGATAGGCCACAGCTTCATCCAAAACAAACAGGGAGCCGCAAATATTATCTTGGTCATCTTACCGTTGTCTTGCACCATCTCAGGGTCAGGTGGTAAATTTCCATTGACGACATCGTAGAGTCGTTGCATATACGTCGACAAACTTGTGTAGAGAGCGCTTATGGTCGTGTAGCAGGCGAACGCAAGAAAGACGAGGTAGTCCGAGGCTGTCAGTCGTTTTGGCCTAATCAAGTTGAGACCACATCGAGCAAGCACCACACAGCTCGTAACCCCAAGCATAGAGTACGCGATCTTGAGGACGGTTCCTTGGGCAAAGCCATTGGTCTTGGACGACATGAGGGCAAGATCGCTGGAGTGACACGATAGCACTGCAGGCTTGCAGTTGTGCGAATGTGTGCCAGTTGGACACACTCTACTATGCTTGAGAGCCCGGCCCAAGCTTGTTCCACTCGTTCTACCCCTTGAAGCAGATTTTATTCAGCTTGTCCTTCCTATCCAGGCGGTCCAGCCGTCAAACAAGGCATGCGAGTGCGTCATAGCTCGAATTTCACCGGTGTTTGTGGCTTGGGTATCATTGCCCGATAATGTGGTGAAGATTTGCTGCCTAATTGACAGTAATAGAGACCGACCCTGGGACAGATCTAGCTTGTCATGTTGCAGTAAGCTCTGGAGTAGCAATGCTACTACAAGAAAGCCTTTGGCAATCCGCCCTCATGTCGCATCTGAGATTACCATCGTGCGCTGTTAACAGTGATGATGCTGGGTGGCGAGACAACGCGGCAGAGGGACGGCACACACTACCGCACTTCCGCAGCAAGTTATTCCATATCCGGAGATTGGCGTGAAGCTCGACGAGATTGGAGACGCGGGCGGGCCGGGGGGGGGGGGGGGGGGGGGGGGGGGGGGGGGGGGGGGGGGGGGGGGGGGGGG
>SATY01001107.1:0-12494 GCA_004335155.1 Ascochyta viciae
GGGGAGGGTGGTGCGGTGTGGGAGTCTGGGTGGTTGTATGCTAGACGGGTGGGGTTGTGTTGAGTGAGTGGGTGAATTGCGCACCGAATGTAGACGGGCTGGATACGAAATCCTGCATGAATGACGATGCTCTTTCTTTCCTCTCTTTCCTTACTAGTCCCTCGTCTTGAGATGCGGAAATTGGAGTCGGTGAAGACGGTTGTGGCTGTTGTTTCCGTGCTAGTACTTCTCCAGCCCAGACTTCCATTAATTCGATCCGTCGGCTTGCTGGTCGGTTTCGTTTCTCCTGGTATCGGACCTCTGTGATGTAGGGAGAGTTTTTCGCCTGGCAAGTGACGCGGCAGTTCCAAGTTGCAAAGTCGTGGGCGATGAAGGAGATTGTGAAGAGGTAGGGGCGTGGATGGTGAGGAGTGTGGATGAGTACATGTTCGTTGGCATATGCTGTAGGTTGGTTTGAGATGAGTAGTGTGGTGGATGTGAGAGGCTTTTGTGGTAAGTTTTGGTGGATATGGTTGTGGAATAAGACGGATCTGAACGTGGTGGTGAGGTATCGAATGAGCTGTGTATGAAATATCTGGAGATTTTGAATGGCAACTGTGGATGTTATGAGTATCAACCCGTACAGAATATATAATCTATGAGTACAAGCACTGTGAGCGGTAGATCTGCCCGGAATGTTAACTACCTGATCATGCATTCCTTCGGCCTTGCTTATCGTGGTGTGCAAATGCTTCTTTCATCCACCATTTTAGTGGCAACATCATGATTCGCATCAACAGTGTCTGTTAGCACCCCGACACTAAAGCTGTGGCTGATCCACCGCAACATTATTTGATACAAAACTGCTCGACCATCAAGGACGGCAACCAAGTCTACAGCTCAGGCGTGTCCGCCGCGCCCAGCTCATCAAGCTTGTTGGGCGCTTCTGCGGCTCCGTAATTGCTAGCTTCAGCCCTATACTGGTGTTGGTGCCGACGTAGACACCGTATGGTACGGCAGCCACGATGTGGTTGCTGAATGTGGGTGGGGTGCAGGATGCTTCCGCCCCAGCTGAGCGCGCAGGAGTCGTTCCGATAGGTCGAGCCAGGAATGAACAGGCTCATGGAAGTGCATCTGGAACCGAGTCTGGGGGCGCAGTGCCCAATGCAGCACCGATCAAGTGGATGACAGCTGTCGAGCGTGAGTGGTACCAGGAACGTGGTCTGCAGATGCTAGGGGAGGTTCGGATCATCTGCTAAGGAAGGATGACAGGGCATTTGATCATAGGCTTGCGTTCAAAATGCCGGATGTAGGCAAGTGGTGTTTAAAAACTGTATAGAACTGCAACTGACTTGTGGAAAAAAGTTAATGCCAATGAACGCGAGTTGCTCGAGCGTTTTGTTGGTAGGGTCCAATTTGGTACACGCATAGTTCGTAGGATTTTTCTTCTCAGAGTACTCACAACTCGTTGGCTCTTGTTCGACTGGGACGCCAGTACGACGTTTTCAGTAGATCATCCTAGCCTGTGCCTAATTCTCGACAGGAGTGTAAAGGTTATTGAATTGCGGTTCCAGCGAAGCACCCATGACATGCTGTTGAGTACCTAGGATCGTTCATTTGCAGCTCGATTCAAAAATGCCTCAGCCAATAAAATTGTCAGGAAACATTCCTACAGCAAGTCATAGCCTGAGGCTGGCTGAACGGTGGACGGGAAAGGAAGTGCATAGACTCAACTAGACAACGTGCAGGAGCGCTAGCTTAGTCTATGTGGGAGCAGCAACCGCACGATCCAACGGTAGGCGGGGAGGCGCTACTCATGCACACTCGAGCCTGTCCGTTTGCTCCAGGTTTTGCTGTCGTTGCTACTATGTTGAGGGACTGCGAAACCTTGTCGGGTGGAAGTGAATTGGGTATAACATTGTGTCAAAATCTGCCTTTGCACGTCTGAACGCCAGCTCCAGACCACACTTGAACGCCTAGTATTTGTCATGCTCGTCGTCTTCTCGTATATGTGCCTTGCTTGTGTTGCCCACAGAGCTTAGACAATGTCCTCGACTGGGCAGTTAGGGTGCAAGACATATACGATCTTACCGCCATGGTCGGCCTGTTGGCCCTGCTCGTCCGCAAGACCCTCGCCCCGGATCAACATAAGGTACTGCTCCTGTTGCACACGTTAGTATTCGTCACACCACTATCTTCAGCACGAGATGACGTACCTTGACAACCTTCTTCAACACCTTCTTAGCGAGTACTCTCTCCGCTTCCAAATCCTCTTGAGTCTCCATCTCACTCTCTTTCTGCTCAAGGTACCAGACCAACAACTCCTCCTCTTCAACACCATCCTGGGTTTCCTCCTGACCTTCGTTGACCCGGCGCACAAACATGTTCCTCATGGCGACATACTTGTCGTGCGTGATCTTTGTCTTCTCTTTTGGTGCAGGTGCAGGTGTCTCTGTACGCGCGCGCTCGTCCATGGCGGCGTCGTCGTCGCCCTCAGCAGCTGCAGCGGCAGCGAGAACTGCTTCATCATCTTCGTCTTCCATCTCCACGTCGTCTTTCTCAACGGAAATGATGGACTGGCGAAGGAGATTGTATGCTTCTTTGACGAACTCGGGAGTAATATCGCCGACGCAGTTCGCCTTCGCAATGGCCTCAGATAAGCGAATCATAGACTCCAATTGTCGTACGGTGATGCGGTAGCTGTTTCGCCCAATGCCACCCTGGGCATCGTCAGCACGTAGTTCTTTGTACTTCTCAACAAGCGTTTCGCGCGCTTCATCTGTAAATTCAGGGCGGAAGGTCTTTGCGAAGCGAATGTAACGCTGTAGCTGCTCGGTGGTAAATTCGGGGTTGACGGCATCGTCGCGGTTCTTGTGAATCCCAACAATGTGTTCAGCGAGGTGGCGGTCCACAGCTTCGTCGCATTCGTCGAGGACAACGAAGAACAGATCGAATCGGGACATGATGGGCGCAGACATGTTGACGTTGGCGCGGAGTGTGGTCTTACGGTTGTAACGACCACCGACGGGGTTGGCGGCTGCAAGGATTGACGTGCGGGCGTTCAGTGTGGCCTGAATACCGGCTTTGGCGATAGAGATGGTCTGCTGTTCCATGGCCTCGTGAATAGCGACTTGGTCGGCAATATCCATTTTGTCAAACTCGTCAATAGCGCAGATGCCGTTGTCAGCAAGCATAAGAGCTCCGGCCTCGATTGTGAACTCGCCAGTCTCCTCATCCTTGACAACCGCAGCTGTGAGACCTGCCGCAGAAGAGGCCTTGCCAGATGTGTAGACAGCGCGTGGCAAGAAGCTGCAAACGTACTTCAAGAATTGTGATTTGGAAGTTGAAGGGTCGCCAACAACACAGATGTTGATGTCACCACGCAGAGACATGCCCTCGGGTGTTTCCTTAGAAACACCACTCATCAGCTGGAGAAGGATGCCCTTCTTAATGACCTGATGACCGTAGACCATGGGAGCAATTGAATCGACCAATCGCATGAAGATGTTAGGCTTATGCACCATATCCTTCAAGTCCTGGATCTCTGCCGCGGTGAGGGTAGCGAGGTACTCTTCTTGTGCTTCCTCCCCAGATGTTGCGTTCGACTCGATCTGGCCTTGGTGCAAAGAAGCGAGGATGTTACTGGCCTGGCCGTTGAGGTGGTGATTTGACGATTGCCCTGGTGTTGTGTGGTCGGGCGAGATCATGCAGGCGAGGAAGGACATGCGGTAGGTCAGATCACGGACACCAAGCGCCTTGAGACCGCTGACTCCAGACCCCCCAGCGTCGTTGCCACGTGATGTGTTCGAAGTGTCTCGCATAGCCTGTGGCCTGACACCCGGGACGCGAAATTGGCTGACATCTGGGATGACAATGGCGGTTCCGGTAAAGATGCACTTTTCTCCAGCCTTTGCGCGATCGACCATCTCTCCTCGCAGAATGACGTCCATTGTCCGAGGCATGCTGCCTGTAGGAATCTCTGAGCTGTTCTCCTGGATGCGCACCTTCTGCCAATCCACGAAGGTAGACTGTCTGATATCCAGTCGCCACCCTTCTCGGTTCATGCATGTAACATTCGGGCATTGTGTTGGTTCGGTGTACTTGAAGGTCTGTTCGATGTTGGGTACGACCGTGTTGCAAACCTCGCAGACAAAGGTTGCCATGGACAGCTCTGGTCGGACTTCGGAGGTTCGGGTGGCAGTGCCGGAGATGGAAAGCAGGCTGCCAATGGAGGTGGTTCGCAGCTGGCGGATGCGCGAGACAAGAGGGAGGTTGTAGAAGGCCAAGGTGAACAGCTTGTCTGTTTGCTGGTTCGCAGTCTTTTCCTTTAGGCTATCGTTCTGGCTTGTGGCGTTCTCAGCCAGCGACGCAGCCGTGACAGAAGACGTGGATTCTGGCTGGCGGTGCTGGCGGAAGTACTGTGGCTCGTACTTGGCAAGCAAACTGTGAAGGGCGCGAATCATGTAGGGCAGAAAGCGGTAGTACTCGCTGGCAATGGCTGCTGCAAGAATGCCATCTTCGTGGCGAAGGAGGTGTGTGTAGTCGACGTAGAGGGTAGAAAGCTGGTACAGCTTCATGCCCCGTATTTGCGCGACGTAGTATTTGTCAGTTGTCGCAACGCTCGAGACTGGCAGGGCTGACGGTGAAGGGTCTTCTGTATAGCTGTAGTCATGTCAGCATTGTCGTCTGTACACCGCAAAGACAGGGCTCACTTTTCCAAGAACTCCTGGAATCGGAGCGATAGCGTCTCTCCAGTGACATCCACCACTTTTGGAATGTCTGTCCTGGGCGCATTGGGCCGTCTTGCACCTCCCCGGGCGCCTACAACTTCGTCGTCTGGAAACGCCTCGACATCACTGTTCGCGCCGTTGCTCTCTGAGGGTGGCCCGCGAGGTCTCGCAGACGAGGAGCGTATGCCGGACGACCGGGGTGTGGGCCCGCCGACAGTGCTGGAGGGAGTCGCCGCAGCGTCCGAATGCAGTACAGCATCGAGGAGGGAAGACATGGTGGTTTGCTGTGGTGCGTGTGTCGTCGTCGAGCGGTGGTGATGTGGGGTCTACAGACGCGTTTTCCTCGCGTTCCGTCACGCCGGCAACCGCGTTCTACGCTAGGCTGGATCGGGGCTTAATTGATTTTGGTCACCTCGAAGGCACAGGGCCAAAAGTGATTGGAAGATCGCTTCAGATCATGTATGGATGCAGTCTTTAATTTGGTAATGCCGATGTAGCCTACGGAATACGACTGAGGATTACACGGTCTAATGCGAGATACATATGAGGAAGGGTATACAACTTGAACAAATCCCGTCCAACCTGTGAGCTCTGGTATAAGTAAGGACAAGCGCATGCATCGCAAATAGCTCTTGACAGCCACAGAACCTGAGAGAGGAAATGTCAAAACGCCGATAGAATGCAGCCACACAACAGTCCAGAACCGAATCGGAAAGATGCCTGCATCTAGTCGTTCAGGGTGACGCCGTAGTTGTAGTTCTCCTCAGCGTCGTCGCCGTGGAGGCGTACGCGGTAAATACAAGTGTTCGAAGCTCCCCAGTTCGACGTCACTTGCACGATGACTCTGCTGGTTGGCGCTGAGAGCTCGGCATCAAGATCAAACGTCTGCACATGGTTGGAACCATATATGTTGTACTTGAAAGCGCCCAAGCAAACGTAGCCGTGCCTTTGCAGATCGGCAGGATCCAGGCACTTGTTGTGGCTCTGCCCATAGTGTTGTTTGATCGGTTGGTCAGTCTCAGCCCACAATTCAATGTTGCGTGGAGCGTTGTTAACGTTGCCTGTAGGGGACATGCTTAAGGGTGCATGCTCGATAGTGACCTGTTTTGGGAACACATGACGTGAGAGAGACACGGCAAGTCGAGCATACCCTTTCATCGGGCTTGGTGCCGCACACCAGCAGTCGCCAAACTCTTCCCACTTCGTGAGTGCGGCTCTGGGCGGATTTGCGGTGGCTCCGCGCATCCGGCTCTTGATTAAGTTGGCGAGCCGAGACGAACTGTCATCGAATGTCGAAGAAGTGCGACCTGGTTCGATGATGGCACCGAGCCCAGTGGAGAAGTAGTTGGGCTTCTTCAAACTGAGTTCATAGCTGGCAACGAGATTGCTCTGGGCGAGGGACTCCAGGCGGATAAAATCTCTCGAGGTCTTGCGAACCTCGGCTTGGATCAACGACTTGATTTCTGGTTCGTGAGTCTTGAAGCTTTCAAGAATCTTTTGATCGACGTCAGTAGAGATAGTCTTGTAGTGCTGCCTCATCATTTCCATGAACTCTCGGCGATGCACTATCTCCGGTCGAGCCGCAGGCTTTCCGACGTCAATCGGTTCGCTATCTAGAGACTGCACCTTCTGGCTGTTTGCTCTCAGAAACTCGATCCAGTTGGCGTCATTGCCCTTGGACTGCGCTTTGCTCAGTAGCGCGTTCCAAAACTCGTCAGTAATTTCGCGACGACCATCCGGATAGCGACGAACGACGACCATCTCCGGTAGCTCTTCCTGTATCTTTTCAATAGCTCTGTGCATAGCGTCGAACTTTCCTGTGTACTCTCGATGGTTCTTACCCATGCGTGCCCACAAGAGATGATCCCCGGTTGTGTCGTCTTCATTCAACCACTTTTGGAGGATGTCCGTTTCGTTGTACTTCTGCCCACTAGGCATGATCCAGTCGGCGAGGTCGTACCATGATTGCGAGACCCGAGCGCCAACCGCTGTGTGCATAGCAACCTTTGGGTTGGCATCCGAAAATGAGGAGAGCAGTGTAGAGAGGAGAAGAAGGCCCCCGAGGGCCAACAAAGCCCAATAGGCCCATTCGACCAGCGGCAGCCATTGCCATGCTGGCTCATCTTCCAGCAGCTCGTCAGGTAAGTACCCCTCAACTGGCCCTACATGCCCGAGCATCTGTTTCACGGGCTCAGGGCGGTGGGACTGGGTTCGTGGTGGGACTTGTGGTTCCGGCTGTCGTTGCACTCGTGGCTGAGGTTGTGGCTCGGATCGTGGCTCGACGCGTGATTCGAGACGAACCTCGGGTCGCACAGCACGGCGGACCTCCGGTGGCGGTGCTGGTCGCGGCGTAGGTCGAGTTGCAAGTCGGGATCGCCCTGGGCCCTCCCTTTGCAGTCTGGCACGTTCTTCTGCAAGAAGATCGTCGATAGATTCGTCGATTGCGACCTTGTCAGGCGTGGCTTTGGTGCTTGGCAGCACTCTAGTAGATTGACCGACGGAACGCAAAGTGCCCCTGGGAACTGGAGTAGGCTGTTGCGAAGAAGAGCGTAGAAATGAGCGATGCTGGTTGTCCTGCAGCATACCGGCTTCGTGCTCCATGCCGAAGGACTTGGACGTGTTGCCGAGAGAGAAGGCAGGGTCCTCATCACTGAACGGTGCGTCAGGAGTCCCAGAGTAAATGAAAGGTGCCACCATTCGAGGAGGGGAAGAGCGCTCGTGTATCGGCGACCGACGCGCGCGGTTTCCGTTGGGCGCACCACTCATTCTTGCCTGATTGCCCAATTCGCCAATACTGTCGTCTTCCTCCTCTTCCTCGTCATCATCGCGAGCAACGGCATCACCTCTCTGGTTTTGGAATGCCTGTGCGAAGCCAGTCGCAGAGACTGACAACTCTTCTGCAGCACCGACACGACCGCTGGCGCCATAAGCACTCGACCTGCGAGCCTTGACTTTGGTGAGCGGTCCTTGATTTCGTTGACGAGTGCCCCCTGAGGTCAAAGTCGTCACCACCGTCTGCTCAATAACAGACCCAGCTTTTGAACTCAGTCGTCCAGACCGACGCGGCGTGGGCCCGCCCAAGCCTGACATGATGGACTGTGGAGGCCGGTAAAGAGAAAATGATAACGGAGAAGAAAACCTTGAGCAGACTGTTGTGGTCGCGGCTGTACAAGTGTGAGTCGATTTTCGTGAACGTTGTGTGTGTAACAGAGGAAGATGAGGAAAACAACGCCAGCGTCCAGAGTTGTGAGAAGAAAAGATACAATAGGAGCGGGGTAACTGAACAGCAGCAGTGAGGACTTTCGTCCTGACAATAGCAAAACAGGGTGGCTGAAGTCGCTATTCACCTGGACCTTGTAGCGGTGAAGGTGAATGGGGAAAGCAATAGAGGTAACAATGCGCCGAGGAGGATTGTGAGAGATCGCATCAACTCACACTGCTGCTAGGTCCCAACTCTTGCGATTCCAACTCTAAGTGAAGCCTTCGAAAGTGTCTTGAGTCTCTGTTTCTAGTCTTTCTTTGATAGTTGCGACGTTGTCAATGTTGGGTCCTTGAGGTGCCAGGGTTCCCAGACACGTGCAGCCGAGCTCCTTCACGCGTCGCAAATCGGAAGCGCAAGGTCAGCGTAGGTTGTGTTAGTTTTTCTCGTGCATTTACTAGTTTGCGATCACGATTCACGAGCTGAACGCGACGTCGGCAGTTTGGATTGGTGATGATCAGGATGCGCTGTGAGGTGTGGTGTGGAGCTCGAGGCGCGTGTGCCAGGGTTGGGCTTCATCGCCTTGACCGGAAACGGCAATTCGCGCCCGTGCACTCGAATGAACAAAGGCATTACGGCGCAGCAACAACAAAGAAAGCAACAATGAGAATAGTTCAGCAGATTGCTGCTGATGCCTCTCGATCTGACGGTGTGGACTTGTGCTGTCGAGATGCTTGGAGGGAGGATGCGTGAGTCGATGTCGCACCTTCCTCGAAACGGACATTAGGACCCTGACACGCCGAAGCCTAATCTCAACCTCCCTTTGCATGTACTATGTACACACCGCACTGTACGTGCAGCACTGTGCCCTTCAAGGTAACGCGACAAGCACTTGTCACAAGGCTGGAAGCGGTAGCGGTAGCGGCTGTGACTACTGAATATGGCAAAATGAGAGACTGACGAAGCAACGTGGTGAGACCGTTGCGAATACGAGAATGGGTCGAGTTGCCCTTGCGATCGAAAACATTGCTTGGACGAAATATTTAGCCAAACAGAGTATGTTAATTTCGCTCCAACTGCTCGGAATAAGGTCTGACTGAGTCATGGATGAAGGTAAGAACACGGGCACTGTGAACAACCATCGACCGGGCTGTTTGTTGAAGCGTGCATGCTCGAGCCATTGAGAAGCGCACGTGCACCAGACTGGCGCTTGCCGCAAGAGGGGATCTATCCGCTCATTTTTGGGGTGACGCGGCGGCGTTGCGAATAGATCACGTACGGTGGGTTACATCCATTGCTGTGCTCGTAACTTTTTATACCTCTGCTATCTTCCAACCATTCCCCAGCTCACTGCACACCACCTCTTGCCTCGCTCCTCTCCTTTCCTTCTGCACCTAGGAATCTATACACCAAAGTCACAATGGCTGTAGGATCTGTTCTCGTCACTGGGTAAAGTTGCCCCTCCACCCCACATTCTCCGATACACTACATAGACTGTTGCTAACTGCTCCCAGTGGCACGGGTTACATTGGCTCTTTCACAGCCCTTGCTCTTCTCGAGGCTGGCTACAAGGTTGTCATCGTCGACAACCTCTACAACTCCTCCAAGGAAGTCATCAACCGCATTGAGCTGATCAGCGGCAAGAGGCCAGAATTCTACCAGCTCGACATCCAGGACGAGGCCGCGCTCGACAAGGTGTTCAAGGAGCACCCAGACATTGACAATGTCATTCACTTTGCTGCGCTGAAGGTAAGCACCACATCGCTCTAGTCGAACGTGTACACTGACTCAAACTCAGGCTGTCGGCGAATCTGGCGAGATCCCCCTCACATACTACCGCGTCAACGTTGGTGGCTCCATTTCCCTCCTCTCCGCAATGGAGAAGAACAACGTAACAAACATTGTCTTCTCCTCGTCAGCAACCGTTTACGGCGATGCTACGCGCTTCGAGAACATGATCCCCATCCCTGAGCACTGCCCCATCGGCCCGACAAACACATACGGACGCACAAAGTCCACCATCGAAAGCGTCATCACCGACCAGATCGAGGCCAAGCGCAACAACGCAAAGAAGACAGGCAACGAGGAGGAAGGCAAGAAGTGGAACGCAGCTCTGCTGCGCTACTTCAACCCGGCTGGTGCCCACCCGAGCGGCATCATGGGCGAGAACCCACTGGGTGTACCGTACAACCTCCTCCCCCTCCTCGCACAAGTTGCGATCGGCAAGCGCGAGAAGCTCCTTGTCTTCGGCGACGACTACAAGTCCAAGGACGGCACCGCCATCCGCGACTACATCCACGTCCTCGACCTTGCGCGTGGCCACTTGCAGGCACTGAACTACCTGCGCGAGCACCAGCCCGGTGTCAAGGCGTGGAACCTGGGCACAGGCAAGGGTTCTACCGTGTTTGAGATGATCAATGCCTTCAAGACAGTCGTCGGCCGCGATCTCAAGTACGAAGTGCAGGGCAGGAGACAGGGTGATGTCTTGGACCTGACCGCCAATGCTACCCTGGCCAACAAGGAGCTGGGATGGTCGACCGAGTTCACGCTTGAGGATGCGTGCGCAGATCTGTGGAAGTGGACTGAGAACAACCCCGAGGGATACGAGCAAGCGCCGCCCAAGGCGTTTGTGGAGGCACTGAAGAACAAGGCTTGAGCAAGGAAGCCGAGACCGGGGTTTTGAGCATTACAAGCGAGCTTGACTGAATGTTGCGTTGCAGTTTGATATACATCATCGCGGGCGCTGATATATGATACATCACCATAACACATAGACTTATCAAAAGCATTGCACATCATTTTATGGAAGTCACGTCTCGTATAGGTACGATTCGTACATGCTCGTTCGAGCAAGGCTGTCCTAGTCGCCACAAGTTCTTCTTGGCATTTCCTCGAACGTGTATCGACTGCGTGTCATGGTGTACGCAGACTGAATACATCACTGTGTTGCAGCGCGACGACGCGCTTTTGTGTCTACGATCTGTTCCTGATTTGCACCCACACTCCCGATGCAGTCTATCGTACAAGGGCGCCCTTGAGCGTCGACACGCTACACAGACCAGCAGCCGTCTTCAGCTTGGCAACACCCGTCTTCTTGTCCGCTCCCTCGCCGCTCAGCTGCGGTACCTCCTCGACGTTGAACCCTACCTCCAGCGCCTCGGTGGTGGTGAACCCGGGCTGGATCGTCTCCCAGACCTTCTTCTTGGGGTTCAGCACGCCCTCGGGCTCGCCCTCCCAGCCCTCGAAGAAGACGCGGTCGCCGGCTTTGGACTCGGCGGGTGGATTAACCAGCTCCACGGGGCCCTTGTGTGCGTCTTCGCCCTCGGTTACGCGCGGCGAGGCGGCGAGCACCATGGCGCAGCTCTTGACGCCGCGCATTGTGACGGGCTTGAGGTTGCACACGGCGACGATTTTGCGGTTTTGCATCTCGGCGAGTGGGATCAGGCCGTTAAGACCTGAGCATACGGTGCGCACCACCTGGCCCTCGTACTCGGAGGTGTTTTCTGTGCCGGGCGCGTCGCCGCACGCGACGGTGGAGACGTAGAGGGAGTCGGCGTTGGGGTGCGTCTCGGCTTTGAGGATGTGGCCGACGCGGAGGTCGATGAGGGCGGGGGAGAGGGGCTTCTCGACAGGCGCTCTGTGGGGCGTTAGTGTACGGACACTTTCTTGACGAGGGCAAGGGCGTACGGCTTCTGGGGCTTGGGCTGCTTTGCCTTCTTCTCCTTCTTCTGGGTCGGTGCACCCTCAGGTGGGCCCTTCTTTGCTTCTGTAGCGCCTGTAGGGTTGCCGGCGACTGTGCCTGCAACAGCGTCTCCAGCTGCCTGTGCAAGGTCCTTGGTCTTCTCCTTCTTGCTCTTCTTGCCCTCGGCGCCCTGCTCGCCTGTCAGGGTTGTGGGTGTGGCACCGTTGCCAGCAGCGGCGGCAGCGGCAGCCTCCTTCTCCTTCTTCTTGCGCTCCTTCTCGGCCTTGGCATCGACGGGCTTGATCTTGAAGATGACGTTGTCCAGTTCAATGTTGACCTTGTCGTCCAGCTTCAGGCCAAAGACGGGAGAGTTCTGAACAAAGTCGACATGGCGGACGATGTGGTGGTAGCCCTGCTCGCCAGTCCTCTCCTCGGCGCTCCACTTGGAGACGACAGGCGCAAGCTTCTGGTAGAGGGCGATGTCAGCCACCGAAGGCTTTGCGCCGAGGACGGTGGTCCGGCTGGCGAGGTGAGTGTTCAGCGACGAGAGGCGCTCCGAGGACTTTGCAGCGTCGTCTGAGGAGGAGGCAATGTGGGCGGCAGAGGAGAGCGACTGGCTGATGTCCTTCTTCTCGGCGTCGGTGTAGTTGGCCTCGGGGAAGAGGGCCTGGGAGGCTTTGATGGCGTCTGTCTCGTCGGCGGCGTTGTTGGGTGCGTGGGTCTTGAGGTAGGTGACCAAGCTCTCGTCGAGGGTGGAGCTGGACATGGCGAAGGTGCGTTTGAAAAAGTTGACAGCGAGGGGTGGGCGCGGGGTAAAGAAGGGGGATGCTGCGGCGGATGCAATGAGTCGCGTGGTCCGAGGGGGGATTCGTGCAGCAGTCGGAGGTGCAGCAGGTTGTGTGGG
>SATY01001108.1:0-12483 GCA_004335155.1 Ascochyta viciae
AATTGTAGATGATTTTACAGCTTAGATAGTAGGAGGCAAAGGATAACAACTAATCTTGTTATATTTAATAAAGACAAGGTTATAAGCAGAGTGTAGGGTGGCTATACTTACGTAGTCCTTAAGTAATCTATATCTAAGAGTATTGTTAAGTCCTATGTACTAGAGTCTAACCTTCTCAAGCCTAGCTTTAGATACAATGTTAACATAGAATCTATTAACTACCTTAACGTCTTTAAGCAATAGATCCTTAGTTCTAGGTCTCTTTTCTCTATTAAGGAAAGCTTTAATCAATCAATCTCCCTTTCCTAAGACAGGGAGTGACTAAGTACCAGCTTCAACAATCTCTCCAAGATCAGCTCTCTTAAATGTTCCTTCAATTAGAAATTTCTAATTATTTATAAGGTATACTGCTCTACCTCCATCAAAGATAGTACTCATTAAAAATAGATAGGCAGAGTAAGCAGTAATATAAACTCCTTCTTAATTAGTAATAAGGTCTAATAGGTTAATAAGAGCTGCTGCTATTGATCTAATAAATTTGTTGGTACCATTGTTAGCAGATTCAGCTAATCTAGATAATCTAGAGGTTCTAAAGGTTCTAGGAGTTCTAGAGATCTATCTAGATTGCTTAACTTGTTTTCTAAGATTGTTTCTTACTTGTTTAGCGTAATTTTCTTTAATCTTAGATTTAGCTGTTTTAGTAAGGGTTATCTTTAGTCTGTCTGCTACTGTTAATCTAGTAATCGCAAATTAGAGTCTATTGCAAGCAATTACAGGCTAGTAGTGCGTTTTACCTAGTTAGTAAGAACACTTGTGCCTTAGAGCACTTAATCCCTACTTGTTCTGCTAGTTTCTAGATAATCTGCTAAAGGCTGCGTACACTCCTAATCCCTTCTCTTTTAGTTGACTAATCGCTTGTTCCTAAAGCATAAGGGAGAAAACCTTCACAACTTTGTCTATAGTTAGAGTAGTCTTATCTAGAGCTAAATTCATTACAATTGCTTGTTTTATAGATTAGGACCATTTAGGAGCTAACTTTACTAATACTAAATCTAGAAAATAAGTAATTGCTAGTTGTCCTTCAACATCTATAATAGAGTAAGTCTTAGCCTTTCTATAGAGAATTTGCTATTTATTAAACCACTTATCTAGAGTTATCTAGCCTGATCTAGCTTTCTCTAGGTAAGCTTAATACTGTTGTCTTAAAAGATTGCTCGTGTTATCCTTAGTTAGAGCAAGGTTGTTCTTTAGTAATTAAACAAGTGCTTAACAGGTAACTTTCTTATTATTAAGCAATTTAAGAGTGATTAAGGCTAGGAGGTCTAGGGATACTGTTTTGTTAATCTAATCGCGAATGTTAGTAGGTTTAGCTCTATCAGGAAAAAAACGTGGAAACGTGGAGTTGCTGGTACACGTGGCACGTTCGCTCAACGTCCGCCCAACGGCCGTAACAGCCCCAACGTTAGAAAACACAGCCAATACAGCTAAAACAACAGAATAACAGGTCGCTATATTCTACAACCGCCTAATGTCCACCCAATGTCCACTTAACGTTCTGCCAACGCCTGCAACGCCTACAACGCCTACTATACCCACCACGCTTAGTCAGCAAAAATCAAAAAGATAGAGCTAAATTCTGGCTTTAATTTAAGCTATAAATTATAGCAATAGCTCTTCTAGATAAAGAGTTATTAATGTTTTAAATCTTTTTCTTCTAATTTTTTTCTATTAAGATAGATTATATGTTACGTGCTGTTATTGTACTGTTGCATACAGCAGAACCTAGGCACAATATATAATATAGCAAAATCTTAGGTTTAGTTACTATTCTTTAATTATAATTAAGTATTTCTTAGTAATACCAGTGCTAGAGCTCTAGCGAGTCTCTATTAATTAGCGTCTTAGCTAGGAAAATCAAACTCTTTAACTTCTAAGCTTAATAACTAAACAACTAACGTACTTCACGGGCGAGCGAAACACTATACCAAGCAGAACACTTTTGCTAAGACTACACTAAAACGCACCCTATTATTGCCTAAAACACTACAAACTAGCGCTGCATAAGGTAAAACAAGCTGTAATATCATTTAGAGACCTTTTCTACATTATTCTTGCACATTTGCGCATTATGCCTACCCTCTCTGCACTGTCTACAGCGTTGTTAGGATAGTTCACCTCCTTTAGTGCGTACCTGCTTCTTTTACTTCTTTCTATCACTACACGCCCTAAACTTAGCTAAAGCTACTAGTTGCTAGCCTTCTTTAACTAGGAGGGACTCTTCTTGTTAAATTTGCTTTCTTTTATGCAATTTGCATTATGTAGTAGCCTCTACAGCTACTTTAAGCTTATAGATACGTTTTTGTGCAAGCGCAAGCTTATGTAATAGAATAGCTCTCCTCTTTGCGTAGTGCTTAATTGCACTAAGAACAGAGGCAGGTAAGCTACCCTAATGTCTGCTATACTTCTCTTAAATTAGAGTTGATTGCAACTTAAATTCTAGGGTATTGCTTAGGGTTTGTGACTGCTAGGTTGCGCTGTGTGTAGGGAGTAGTAGTAATAGCGTCTACAGCCTTACATTAAAGGTTAATATAACCTGTTGTAGGTTAAAAGGGACTAGTCCAGCCCCTTAGAACCCTCCCTAGATGTTACTAAGGGTAATAGCTTTCTTATAAGCTGCTTTAAAGTATAGCAGAAACTCCTGCTTTGTAATATAGTTAATCTAGTTGCGCATAAGCTAACTAACCTTAAACCTATACGCCCGCTTTAGAGGGGCAAAACAACCTACATTAAGTAGCTGCAGGAGGTGCGATAAGTGCAGAGGCATATATAAGGTTACAATCTTATTATCCTTGCAGTATTAGTAGAATTCTGCAGAGTTGTAACTCTTGTAACTGTTAATAATTAGTAAGTAGTGGCTACTAACAGTATGCTCTTTAGTATGCCTGTTAAAGTGCTTCAACTAGTTAAAACTAAGCTTGTTAGTAGTCCAGCCATTCTTAGAGATAGCGATAATCTAATCTAAGGGCTGGTTGTTGTTGTTGTACTAGTTAGACAGGTAGCAGCGCGCTTTAAAGATAATGTAGAGCAGAATAGCCTATCCTGTAGCATTAATGCCCTAGATAACTATTACCTACTCCTAGTTGCCTAGCTGGATCTGCTTTGCTTGTCCTGACTTCCCTGCATCTGTAACAACTGCTCTAGAGCTTATCTAGCCTATTATAAAGCCTGTCTTGTTAAAGTTGTACATGTTGTTGTCTAGGATGCTATACTTAGCTTTAGTATTCTCTACTAAGCAGAACTAGCCCCAGATTACCTTAGAGTTCTTACAGAGTGCTCGCTTATAGTTGTACTTGCAATTAAAGACTAGTTTAAGCTCCTCCTAACGTGAAACAAACGTACTAGCCTAGTTTAAGCTAATAAGGCCTATATTGCGCTCTTTCTGCAGAAAATTAGCTATATTAGTTACATCTGTAAGCTAGGGGGGTTCTCCTTGCGTAGTTAACTTAAGTATATGCGTAACAATTACCTACTCCTTAGTATTAGTTAGATTCTGCAAGTTGGCTATAGTATTAACCTGTAAAGGTTGTCTAGTGCGTTAATAGTGTAGTGTAGTAAAAGACATGTTGTAGATATTAGCAGCGCGTTGCAATAGGAGTTTTGCGTCTTATTTAAGAGCTTAAAGCGTAAGCTGTATCTAACGCTTGTTTAACGCGTTAAATTAGGGCAGTTAGGGAGGCATTAGTGTAGGAAGGGAGTTTTAGTGTAGTCTTAGCAAAAGTGTTCTGCTTAGTATAGTGTTTCGCTTGCCTGTAAGGTACGTTACCTACTCTAATACTTTTAAGACCCTTGTCCCCTACCTTAGATAGTTGCTAGGCCAATCTACAGCCTTAGGGTAGTAACTCTAAGTTAATATATTATCTATAGTTTTGTAGCATAAGTATTATCCTAGAGGGACTTCCTTAGGCAACTCCTCTTCTACTAAGGCAGGTTTAGATTGCTCTAACCTGCTTTAGACTTAGTCTTGCGTTTGTAAGTAGATTACTATATTGTATTAGTTGTTATTTTAAGGTACTTATTAAGGATTTCCTTGCAATAGTTGAGGTTCTCTAGTAGCTCCTAGGTAGCTTCCTTATTTAGCTAACCTAGCTACTTTACTAGGTACTCTTGCCTACAGGCTTAAGTGTTATAGTGCTACAGGATCCCTTTAACTTTATACCTCTTAGCTAGGAGAGTGTCTTCTAGGATCTGTGTAGGACCTAGCTAGAACCTCTTTTCTGCAAAGGGTTCCCTCTATAGTTTAAGTAATAATATATTAAACACTAGGTGCACTCTATCTAATAATAGTAGTAGGTCTAGCTTATAAGCTAGCTTCCTAATCTTCTTTACAATAGTGAAGGGACCTAGGTAACAAGCATTAAACTTCTTAGATAGTTAGTTAGTTGTTAGGTTCTTTGCTTAGAGCATCACTTGCTTGCTTTTAGCAAAGTGTCTATCTGTCTGCTTAGTGTTATACTAACAAGAATTGCTTTTTTAGGCATACTCTAAGCTATCCTTTACTGCTACCTATAAGTTGTGCTACTGCTCTAGCTGTCTAATTACCTACTAATAGAGGTCTAGTGCCTTTCTACTGACTGCTTATGCTTCTAGGAGACAGCGTAGCTAGTGCTTATCTAGGACTCTATTAAAGCCCTAAGAGTTAATCCTATATGCTACCTTAATAGAGGATTCCCTATATGCTAGGTAAGCCTTTAAGTTGTATGCATACTCTGCATATAGCAACAAGTCTACCTAGTTATCCTGTTAGTAGTTTATATAGATGCGCAAGTAGGTTTCTAACTCTTAGTTTTAGCACTCTGTCTGCCTGTTAGTCTATAGGTAAAAGGCTGTACTAAGGCAATAGTTAATCTTTAAATAATAGCAGATGTTAGAATAGAATTAACTAGTAAACACTAATCTATAGTCTAATATTAGGGTATTAGAGGGACTATATTTAAGAAAGCACTGCTTAAGCAGTAGTTTAGCTACCCTTTAGGAAGTAACTGTCTTAGTTACAGGTAGATACTAGACATACTTACTAAACCTATTAACTAGGACTAGGATTAAGTTATACTTATTTCTCTAGTTATTCTTTAACATTAGTAGGTCTGTTATAAAGTCTAGAGAGTAATGCCACTAGAGTATATTAGGTACTAGAAGTAGAACTAGCAGCCTCTATAGCTTATGCCTGCAAATTTTGTTTAGTTAGCATATAGCATAACGCTAAATATACTTATATATATCCTTCTTTAGGTTTAGCTAATAGTACTTTTATTTTAATAGCTAGGCAGTCTTTTTACAACTATAGTAATCTTCTATAGAGTTATTATAGTTCTTTGTAAGAATAGTTTAGTAAAGAGTTACATCTTAGAGAATCTACACTTTCCTACTCTTGCGCAGGATCCTACTAGGGTTAACTTCCTAGTAGTAGTAACCCTTAGCTACTCTGCTTACTTTCTAACTTATTAGCAACTTATAAGCAGCGTCCTGCTCTTAAACCTATCTAATATAGTTAGTTAGGTGTTCTAGGGTGTCTAGCGCGTATGCAGATTTGCCTTACGCAGCATTATTTACAAGGTAAGTAGGTAACCTAACTTATCTATTAAGGTTATAAAGAAGAGCCTCTGCAACATTAAAGCTAGGTTCCTAAGCTTTAAATAAATTAGATTAACCCTAGCTATCTTAGCCTGTAGATAGCTAGTTAAGAGCTAAGAGAGACACATCTCCAGTACCTGTTAGTAGGTAGAATTCCTTAGGGGCGGTTTTAGAGAGTTGCTAGGATCCCTTAGAACCTCTACTAGGGCTACCTATCGCCCTAGTTGCCTATTTAACTTTTTAAGCCTTAGACTTCTAGATAGTCTATATTTAAAGCTTTTATTAGAGCGTTAGTAGCATAGCATTACGTAGTGCCTACTACTCTCTAATAACTAGTCTCTTTACATAATCTAGACGCCTTAATAGGCTATCTATAGGGTTCTCTAGTCTAGGCTTGTACTTAACTTTAAAGTTGTACCTAGCTAGCTCCTCTGCCTAGCGTGCTTGCTTAGGGGAGAGCTCCTTTGTAGTTATAAAGTACTGTAGGTTATTATAATTAGAGAATACTTAGACTATTAATAGAGCATACTTAAGGTAATGTTACTACTGCCTAAATGCCTTAACAATTGTAGCTAATTCCTTATTATAGGTATGCCATCTAATTAATAGACCTTAAAACTTCCTGTTCTAGAACGCTACTAGCTTCTAGTGTTGTTCTGTTAGTACTTCTAACAATTGTAGTTACAGTAGTATAGCAGCTATAGCAAAGTCTAACGCGTTAGTAAGAACTATAATTAGCTTAGTAGAATTAAAGTGCTGTAGTATAAGTGCTTTAGTAAACTTCTTCCTAATAGTAAGAAAGGCCTAGCGTACTTCTTCTAGCTAAATTTATAGTTTGTACTATCTTGTTAGGCCTTTTTAGGTTTTTGCTAGCGTTTTCTTCTCTCTCTTTATTAAAGTGGAGCCTTCTAGCTCTACCTCTAGCCTCTAGGCAGAAGTTATATAGTCCACTAATAGATAGACAATTCTAGAGTAGTTAAAGATAAACCTTTAGTAAAAGTTAGCAAAGCTAAGAAACACTTAGATGTCCTTGTATCTCTTAGGCTCTAGCTACTCTTAGATTGTTTGCACTTAGACAGAGTCTATAACTACTCTACTAGGTGTAACAATAAAGCCTAGGAACTTAACTAATTTTATTATAAATAAGCATTTGCTTGCTTTGCAGAACAACCCCTATTTAATAAGTTAATTAAGGATCTCTTTAATGTAGGCTTAATAATCCTCCTTGTGCTCTAAGTATATAAGGATGTTATCTAGATACACTACACAGGTACAGTCTATAAAACCTCCTAGGGCTTGCTAGATGTAGGATTAGAATATAGCTAGAGCGTTTGCTAACCTAAAAGGCATAACTAAGTACTTAAAATAACTGTACCTAGTCTTAAAAGCTGTCTTCGACTTGTTACCTTCCTTAATCTAGAGCCTATAATAGGCGTCACGTAGATCTAGCTTAGAGAAAATAGCAGCCTTTAATAGCCTATCTAGCATCTCATTTACAAGGGGAATAGAATACTAGTTCTTAATAGTAACCTTGTTAAGGCTCTTATAATCTATACAAAGTTGCAGTGTACTATTAGCTTTTAGCACAAACAGGATAGGTGCCCTAGTAGAAGACTTACTTAGGCAGATCTAACCCTTCTTCTGCGCTGTATTAAGGTAGGCCTATAGTATTTCTAGCTCCTTTCTAGAAAGGTTATAGATAGGTATATTTAGTATCTTACTCCCTAGCTTAATGTTAATAGAGTAATTATAATTCTAATGTAGTGCTAATACACTAGACTAGTGTTTGCTAAATGTAAACTACTTATAGTGTAGCTCTAAAGGAATGTATTTAAGTTCCTCTAGGTCTAGTTTGTTGTCTATAGAATTAACTAAAGGATAGTCCTTGTTACTATCTAAGAGGACTTAGGCTATGCCTATAGGCAGCATCTTAGAGTGTTAAAGGAGCTTGTAGATAATGCTTGCTACTATGCGTTTACCTGTAGCTTTAGGGAGCTATAATAGATCCAGATGCTGCGCAATGCAATACTAAAGGTAGTTAACAACTTTAAGTATTTTGTTCTAGAGCTAGAGGAGTCCCTTATTATAGAAGTATTCTAAGTTAAAGACAGCGTCTCTGCTTAGCCCCTAGGCTAGTAGTTGTCTACTGCCTTCCTAGTTATTTTCTAAAAGGTTGTTAATTATCTCCTCTAGGACTTAGTAGACTAGGTTACCTAGGTGCATTGAGGATACTCTTTCTCCTAGTTCTATAGAGTAGAACAGGTCTTATATAGTAGTAATATACACTCTTTCTACGTTATTAGAGAACTACTTGTATATGCCTTTAGAGAAGTAGATGCATAAGTTAGCAGATGCTAACTGTAGGTAACTTAGTACTAGATTATACCTCTTAAAGGCAGCTAACTAAAACTTCTGCAGACCTATAGATTTAACTATACTATTGCTGTCTAGGCAATTAATAGTTAGATTATAAGGTTGTTAGATATCTAGGTAGTTGCTATTAAGGAATGTAGCTACTAGCTTTTGATAGAATAATTTATGTTTAAGGTAGAGATTATCTACTACTTGCTAGCTAATAAGGTTTAGCTCTGCCCTAGAGTTGTAAAGGGCTTAGAGCAGTGTTAGGGACCTATTAGAGTTCTAGAAGGATATAGTAACTATAATGCAGGTTTATTTCTCTCTAGTTTTAGGCCCTAGTTATAGTTAGGATAGGTTAGCAACTAGGGCTTCTCTTTCTCTAACTCTCCTATTAACTAGGAGTTTCTATTGTTGCTTCCCTTGTAGTAGGAGTTGTAGCTACTACAGTTTTTCTAGTAGCTCTTTTAGTTACTATAGTCTTTGTTTTAACCCTAACTATTATTGCTATTATTAGACTAAGTAGCTCCTAGGGTGCTGTTGCCCTAGCTACAGAATAGTATACCTCTACAACTAGCATGCCTCTTGTTTCCCTTTTAATTAGGAGATGTAGCGTGCCTCTTGCTATAGTTAGTATTATTACTCTTGTAAGTAACTAAAGGATAAGCTACTATCTCTGCATTACAAAGAGCTTATTTAAACTCTTACTATTGCTAGATGTTGTCTAGGCTACTGTTACGCTAGATTTCCTACTAGAGATAAGGTAAGGTTTTAGACTATAAAAAAGCAATTTTAAGGTTGTAGTCCTTAGTACTATTATTAAACTTAAAGAAGCTGTACAGCAGTAGTAACTCCTAGTAATTTAATAATATTAGGAAGGTGTTAACTGTATTGCTATCTCTCTACTTAATATTAAAGAACTTAGTATAGTTCTTATACTTAGTAAGAATAGGGTCTTACATAAGTCGCTCCTTCTCTGCCTTAAAGTTAGACTATAATTAGATTAATCTCTAGTTAATCTATTGTTAGATTAATTTACAATAGATGCTAAACTAAATAGTACCTATAGCCTAGTAGGTTCTTGTAATAGAGTCTTCTAGTACTTAGGCGTATTAGAAGGCTGTCTAAATGTCCTTAATCTACTAGTCTACTTGCTATAGGGATAGAGCTCTGCTCTTAGTACCTAGCTTAGGTTTAAGTTAAATGTTGTTTAACACTTAGATAATCTTTCTAGCCTTATTAAACGCTAGCTAGTTAGGTTCTAGCTAGTTCCTGCCCTTAGTTAAGCCTAGGGCTTATAAGGCTTAGTTAATCTAGTTCCTTTAGATAGCTAGTTTAGCCTTAGTAGCTCTAGCGAGTTCCGCCTTAAAAAGGTTCTTAAGGAGTTACTTAACAAATAAAGGCTAGCCTATAGTTAGGATAGCTATAGGTTTAACCTAGAGTGCTCTAGTAGCAGCTAGGAGGTTTGCATTTAAACTAGTCGCTAGGTTTATCTAACTTAAATAGAATAGCACATCTATTAGAAGGCTAGTAGGGCTATAAGCCTATTTATTGCCTAATTTAGTAGGACCTAACACTTAGTTGTTAGATGTACTAGGCGCTGTGTTAGCCCTAGGTATACCTAGTAGTAATAAGTTTACTACTGTAAGGAGCTGACCTCTAAGGGAATTTGCTAGTAAAATACAAGATGGATTTAATAGAGAACAACCTCTAGAGCAGAGGTTGCAGAGTTTTTATAACTCTGTTTTAGACACTTTAGCTCTATAGTGGGGCTCTAGTCTATGCTAAGAGTGCAAGCTAGAGTACTGCCAAGGCAGTGTACGCTAAGGAGCTAGCACCTAGGCCTAGCCTGTTATAGTACCCTCTTACTTATTCCTTATTTATTAGCGCGCGTCTTAGTTAAAACAACTCTATTACCTACTTTCTACTTTCTGCATTCTCTGTTGCACTGCATCCTAAGCCTACGCACCTTCCTCTTAAGACTCTACTACTATTTAGCTAATTAACTGCCCTGCCCTACTTAATTTTAACAATAGCGCCTTCTAAATTGCCCTCTACTTTGCGCTCCCCTACTAAGAAGGCGCAAGACAAGCAGGTAAGTTGCCCCTCTCTTTACAATCTATTCCTTTACTAACTATCTATTTTACTTAGGCCTACAGCGCTGCTCTTGCAGATCCTGCCCCTCCTAACACTTGTTTAGCTAAGAAGGCAAAGCTTACAACAGAGGATGTTGTCCTTAAGAACAATAAGATTAAGGAAGCCTTTAACAATGCTCCTGTTAACGCCTAGACTAAGAGTTAGGGTAAGTAGTCCTTGCGTACTTAATACGCTAGCAGCTATAAAGATCTTAAGATCTACGTTAACTATGTGTTAGCTAGTTAAGTCTACACCTTTACTACTAGTAGCTGTTCTACTAGCTGCGCTAACTGTATTCTTAGCTATGCCTGCTGCTATAAGATAAGTCCCCTAGTTCTTATTACTTAGTGTCTACTACTCTAGCTAATTATCTCCTAGGCTCTGCGTAAGACCTAGAAGACTCTAAACAAGTACTGTATCTTTTTATAGTTCTCTAAAGGCAACTCTGCAAAGCTCTTAAGCGTTATTAAGCCTGTCTAAGCAGATCTTAAGAAGCGTAAGGACCTTCTATGTTACACTAACCTTGCATTCTAGCTAAACGCTCGCTTGTCTGCTACTAGGTATAAGACTAAGTAGTCTAAGTACAAGGCTAAGGTTAATAAGGTTAAGGCTTATCTCTTTCTTGCTGTAGTCTTCGCAGAGCGCACTGCTGTTGCTACTAAGAAGGCAGTAGTCTAGGCTAAGACTCTAGTAAGTTTTTTCTCTCTTTTCTTACTTATTTTTAGGGGTCTTTGCTAATTCTGTGCTTAATATAGCTTGCTGTTAACTTAACACTGCTTATGCACTTTATCTACTTTAAGGCTAACCTCTGCGCACGTCTTAAGATCTCTCTTACTACTAGACATAAGGACTTCGCCTAAGCGCTTATTAAAGACATTGCTAATGCTGCTACAGGTAACAAGGATAATAGTAGTAGTAGAGGTTCTGCTAAGAGTAGTGCTTAGGGCTTTTCCTTTGTCTGTAGCATTTAGGATTTCTCTAGCTAGATAATACCTAGGCTTATAGCCTCTCTTCTTTGTAACAATACAGCCTTTATATAGGGCAGTCTATCTCTATAAGATAGCCTAATGCAATAAATAATCTTCCTAACAAACTAGTACTCCTCCTCTTTTGCTTATCTGTGTCTCCCCCTCTTGTTCCTCTCTACCCTCCCTCTTCTCTATTAGAAGTAAGAGTTAGTTCCGCCCCTCTAGGGATTCTAACTAGAATCCTAGGGGCAGGTTCCTATTCCTGTCCCTCCTATTCCTTGTTGCTAATAGCTATTTATCTAAGGCTTCTAGGTCCTTGCAAACGTCTTCCCTTTCCTATATTTTAGTAGCATAGCCTTCCTATTATACTAGGTATTCTTGTCTCTTGCCTCTTCTTCTAGATTGTTGTTCTCTATAGATAGAGTTAACTTTCTATTCCTTAGAGAATGTGCTATCGTTGTTAGTAATAGTTAAGGGGCTAGGCTGGGGGTTGTTGTTTAATTATCTGTAGAGAGGATTCTGTAGGCACAACTTAAGCTAGTCAACGTAGAAGACAAGGTAGATTTTACTATTAATATCTAGTTTAATGTTATGTAGGGAGATAACTTCTACAACTATAAACTTTTAGTTTTTCTAGTCTAGCTTCCTGCTCGTTCAGCTGTTTGAGAACTGGTTCCCTAGCTTTAGCCAAACTTTGTCCCTAATTTTTAGCTAAGGGGCTTCCTTTTAGTGTGTATTAGCCTGTTGCTCTTATATCTACTAGGCCTCCGCTATCTAGGCTTTAACAAAGTTAATTGTTTTAACAAACTTCTCTACTATGCTTACTACAGCTCTAGTAGGTTCTCTTGTGTGTTAGTGCAACAGCTCTGTAGTTAAGTCTAGGTCTATCTAGACTAGATCTACATTGTAACTGTGCTAGAGGAAGAAAGGGCTAAACCCTGTAGATGTAGCTACCTGTCCTTTAATTACAATCTAGGCCATAGGCACCTAAGCAGACTAATTATCCTAAGCCTAGTTAATATAGGCTCTTAAGTAGGCTTCTACTACAGAGTTTATACGTTTAGTGCTCCTATCTGTTTAGAGGTAAAAGGCTGTAGAGAGTCTCTGTGTAATTTTTAGCAGTTAGCACATTGTCTACTAGAAGTCGCTAAGGAACTGCGTCCCTTAATTAGAGACAATTGCATTAGGTAACCAATAGTAAGCCACTACGTTAGATATAAAAGCATAGGTAACTGTCTTTACTAATAGGTCTAGCAGGGGGACTAGGATAATGTCCTTAGAAAGTCTATCTGTAACAACTATAAGGTTATAGTTACCCTTACTCTTAGGTAGGTCTGTTATAAAGTCTATAGAGATTTCCTTCTAAATCCTATTAGGTAAGGGGAGGGGTTTA
>SATY01001109.1:0-12481 GCA_004335155.1 Ascochyta viciae
TTGCAAAGATAGTGTTGTTGCAAATTATAAAGAATAACGTTTAAGTTTCCTATTACAGGTATAGAGCAAACAGGCTTATTAATATACAGTGTAAAACGTGTTTATACTCTAAATAATTACCTATTTACACTATTTTTCTCTTTCTCTTCTACTTTCTACTCTAATTTGTTGCTTGTGTTAACTCTTCTTAGTTTTGTTTATCTAATCTTTCTTTTGTGTCGCAGTTGTTTTGCAATAGTTTAATTAAGCAGTCTATACTCTATTCCTAGTAAACAACACAATAGTCCACCTATTAGGAGTAGGCTAACTTCGCTAGCTGCTAGCTTAGATAATAAGTCTAACAATTCTAGTAATTCTGTTATCCCTTATGAGGATCCTAATTGTTGTTTAGAAGATAACTTAAATAAGATTAATTAGTCTCGCAATCCTAGGTAAGTAGTTTCTTTAGTATACTAATCATTTTCTAACTAATTTATAGCTTTTCTAGGCTCTAGAACTATAATTAAGCAGGTTTTAGATTAAGCTTTATGCCTATTAATCCGCTAGCCTATAACCCTGTAAATCCTTATAAGCGACATCTTGAGGAATCTATAGATTAGACTGTTGACTTTAACGTTATTGCTTAAGAGGCAGATCCTAGTTATATTTAGAAAAAGGGAAGAGTGCAGGTTTTTCCTAAGACTTATAAGTACTTAATTTAGATTTATTAGTTATAAGACTAATCTTTTTAGTAGAACTTGTGCGCTGTTTAAACTATAATTACACTATATTGCCTGTTTTAGATAAGTAGGATACAGTTGCCTAAAAGACTTCTAAGCTAAAGAAAACACTATTAAAGCTTACTTCTAAGCTAAGAAGTACTCTAAATACTAGATTTAACAAGAAGTTAAAGGCCTCTACTCCTAGATTGGACACTCTTACAGCAGTTTAGGTTCTATAAGTAATCCCTTGTGCTTAGTATGTACTAAAGAGACTTTAGAGTGTAATAGCTGTTTGTTATAATTAAGAGACAGCATCTAAGAGATATGTTAAGTGCAGTACCTACATGTTATAATCTACAGAACATAGAAAGGATGCAAGCTAATTACAGTGCATAGGGCACAGTAATTACAACAAGTTATTAGGTTCAGCGTAAGCAAACATAACAGTGTTAGCACTTAGCAAGACGCTAAAGATTATGTGACATAATTAGGCTTAGCATAATTAGTGCAATTAGTGATTAGTATAATTAGTGCTTAGAGTAATTAGAGGATCCTTAACACTAATTAGTCTGCATTACTACTACTATTATTAAAGTATATAGTTAGTAGGAACACAACCCTTATAGTTTGTGTTCAACCTTGTTAATCAAGTTTGTCTTTGGAATCTTAACCTGCTCTTGAACTAGACAGTCTACTCTGTACTCTTTATTGCACCCTATCTTCACAAGCTTTGCTTAGTTAATAACCCTTACCAATCCAGTACCTGTGCTTATCCCTAAGAACTAATAGAATTAGTGCTTACGGTCTTTAACTAAAGTACAACTTTAATATTTTGAACACCTCTAAGATAAGTACTACCTTAGGATCCTGTGCTACTTCTAGCAACTCTAACACCTCGCGCAACCGCAACACTAACACTAACATAGAGGAAGAAGGCGTAACAGCCCTAACTACTAACAACATCTATCTAGTAGCTAAACCTAAGTACTTCAATGGAACTCGTGAGAAACTAGAAGATTAGCTAGTTAAGCTTAACCTCTTCTTTATGTTCTAAGGAGAACGTATTTCTAAAGAAAAACGTGTTACCTTAGTTGCAACCTTTATAAAAGGACGTGCGTTTACCTAGATTAAACCCTTTATCTGCTGTTATTACAGAGAAGGAAGATCTACAGACATTAACCTATAGATTAAGGACTTTAACCTGTTTAAGGAACAGATCTGTTAAGTGTTTAGAGTACACAACAAACTAACTATTGCCTACTGCAATATCTAACGTCTAACGTCTAAAACAGACTACGTCTGCAGCTGACTACGCAGCTAAGTTTTAAGAAATTGCTACATTCACTAGCTTTAATAACACTGCGCTGATAACTATATTCTAACAAGGTCTTAAGCCTAAGGTTAAAGAAGAACTTATGCAGACAGGCGCAGACACTAAGTCTTACAACTTACTAGTCAACAAAGCTATTAACATTAACGTTAAGCTTTACAACTTCTAAGTAGAACTAAACAACAACCCACAAGCACGTGTCGCAATTGTCACTAGTAACTAACTACTACAGCAGAACCAATAGCGCAACAACCTAAACAGAGAACAACAAGGAGAACGCTATTAACCTAACATTAGTCGCTGTATTCATAGCAACACTTAGAGTGGATACTACAGACCTAAAGCAATAGACCTCTTAAACCTTAACAAGGGACTGCTAAAGCGATGGAACAAGAAGCCTAGAGGGGGCAAACAATTAGGAAGCAGCAAGAACTACTACAACTATAGCAAACTAGGCCACTTTGCTAGGGACTGCTAGATAAACAAGGTTCACTGCTAGTTAAATGTACTTACTTGTAATTACAATAACACAGAAGCTAGTAAATAGGAAATTCTTACTAATAATATAGAACAACTGCTAGAAGACCTAGAGTCTAGTCTAGAGGACAATAACAACTGTATTGTACCTTTAATTTGTGTAGCAACACCTTACTAGGACGCCTAGACAGGCGAAGAAACAGAGTACTACTCTAACAATAATTAGCAATACTACGCGGTAGAATACAGGAGGACTAGAAGCAGAGTCTAAATAGGTAAGAAATACTATAAGCCCTTCTACAAGCAAGGAACACGTTACTACACCTATAATAGTAAAGAGTTAACAGTTGTAGAACTAAAACCTAAAAACACAAAGAAGGACAATATGCTTAATAACATTATAGCCTATAAGGAGACAGAAGACTACTAGCAGAAAATAGACAACCTGCTAGACACTTTAGAACAAACGCTTAGTTAGATTACTAAAGCAACGCGTAAGCAAGAACGCTTAGCTTAGCAACACTTAAAACTAGAAGACAAAGCAGCCTATTGCTAAATGTGTTAAGAACTTGTTAGTCCTATTAAAGGACCTAAGATAGCAGAAATAACACTAGAACTCCAAGAACTTGTCTACTAGTTTAAAAAAGAAATTAACAACAGCAAAAAGTTCGCTAATAACCTAGAAGAAGCTGAAGACCAGCTTTAGGCTGAGCGAGAAACACAACTTAGCCTAGAACAAATACAGAAGCAAAAAGAAGAGCTACTACTAACTAGCCTACAACTATAGTACATCCTAGACTACTAAAACCTAAAACATAGAAACCTTACATAGACAGCATACTCTAAGGATAGATACATAATCTACTACAACAAGAAACTTAGTGTAGAATAGTTTCTAGCACAATAAGGCCTCTGTTGCAACTAATAGTACTAGTGTTACAATAACCTATGTAAACTTTATCTTATTAACAAACGCTAGAAAGCACACTTTCCTAGAATAGATAACCTACAGGCTATAATACAAATGCAGCTAGTAGTTAATAGAAGTTACTACAACACACACTAGCAGAACTGTTTTAATACAGACTATAAGAAACACTGCACTACTAAGGAATACAAAGGGTTTAGTAATAAGAGAACTTTTTTAGGCTAGCGCCTACGAGCCCTAGGGATTGATCTATTAATAGTATCAGGACTAATCACCTTATTAAACTACCTATTAAAGTCAATAGAGTAGTCTTTTTACTACTTTTAGACTTAGAAGCACAAGCAAACTATATATCCCAAACAATAGTATTCTAAGCTAGACTTAGATTATACTGTAAGAAACACGCTTACTCACTCTAAGTAGCTAATAGAGAATTAATGCTAGATAAACTACTAATTATGTTTAAAGTGATAGCAGCACCCCTACAGATACAGGGGCACTATAAGGAAATAAACCTAGACGTCTTTGCAAAGGCTACGCACAACGTTATACTAGAACTTCCCTAGTTACAAAAGCACAACCTAAAGATAGACTAGGCACAAGAAAGACTTTTATTAAAAGAATACAAATATAGCACTAATGCATCTACGCCTACGCAGCGCACACAGCAGCTAGTAAATAAGAAGAAGATTAACAACGTCTTTTCAACATATAAGACGCGCTAAGATAGAGCAGTTAACTCTGCAGATACTAAGAGCCCTACAGATTACAAAGCAAGAGTTAAAGAGGAGAAGAGTGCACCTTCTACTATCTCTAACATTTACTAACAGTATGCAGAGATGTTTAGAGAAGAGCTTACAGCAAAAGCCCTACCTAAGCACAAACCCTAGGATCACAAGATTAAGCTCTAAGAAGGAAAGACACTAACTTTTAGGCCACTATATTAGCTATTAGAAAAGGAACTTAAAGTACTTCGCAAGTACATTAAGGAGAACCTTAAGAAGAGATTTATTAGAAAATTAGAATTACCTGCAAGGTACCTAATCATGTTTGTTCCTAAAAAGGATGGCAAGCTACAACCTTGCATTAACCTTAGAAAGCTTAATAAACTTACTATTAAGAACTGCTACCTGCTCCTAAACATTACATAGTTGCAGGACTAGCTAGCAGGAGCTTAGTACTTTACAGCGTTAGATCTACAAGGCGCGTACAACCTTATATACATAAAGGAAAGAGAAGAATAGAAGACAGCATTTAGAACGTAATATAGACTCTGTAAGTACCTTGTTATGCTATTTAGTCTAACAAACGCACCAGCAACGTGCTAGGAGTTAATTAACAACATTCTAAGAGCACACCTTCACAGAACTATAGTAGTATACCTAGACAACATCCTAGTGTACTTAAAGACACTAGAAGAGCACACGCAATATGTTATAGAAGTGCTAAAATGCTTAAAGCAGGCAGACCTACAGCTTAAACCTAAAAAGTGCAAATAGCACAAGGAGGAAGTTAAATTCCTAGAGTACATTGTAGGACAACATAGAGTTAAGATTAGTCTAACAAAAGTAGAAGTAGTTAGGACCTAGCAGACACTAAAAATAGTTAAACAGATCTAGGAATTCTTAAGATTTATTAACTTTAACTAAGACTTTATTAAGGACTACTCTAAGATTGCAATCCTGCTAATGAAGCTTACACAGAAGGATACACTATTTAAGTAGAAACAAGAACAAGACAATGCATTTAAGGCACTTAAGTAAGCCTATATTGCACCTTCTACATTAATTACATTTTGCAGCAGCAAACTAATGCGCATAGAGACTAACGCCTTAGATTTTACATTAAGCGCGTGTATTACACAAGAAAAAGATAGACTATAGTACTTTATTGCGTACTACTTACGCAAGTTCTTAGAACTAGAAGAACACTACAATATACATAACAAAGAATTACTTGCAATTATATTAGCTCTAGAACATTAGCAACTATACGTAGAAAGCTGCTTAGAACTTACTATCTACACTAACTACAAGAACCTAGTATACTTTACTACTACTAAGGTCTTAAATTAACAACAAGTACGTTAGTCTGAGATGCTTAGATAATACAAGTTCAAGATATTGTATACACTAAGCAAGGACAATAATAGAGCTAACGCACTTAGTTAACAATATAACCTTGCTAGAGAGAAAACAATCAACTAGTTCGCAGTATTAAGCATTAACAACAATAGATTACTTAGACTCTTACAGCAGCTTAACAACATAATGTAGATTGAAATTAACTAGCGCACTACATTAGACGTACTAGAAGAACTTTAGAGCAAAATTATAGCTAATTACTACAATAACCTACTATATAGACACCCTAGAATTACACACACAATAGAACTTATTAAACAACACTACAAGTTTAGCAATATAAAGAATAAGATTACTAAATATATTAAGAACTGTGTTAAATGTTAGAAAAACAAACATGGTACACACGCAAAATACAAAGAAATGCAGGCAATAGAGCTGCTAACAGCACTATAAACAAACATTACAATAGATTTTATTACACAGCTACCTATCTTAAGAGACCTTGTTACTAAATATAACTACAACTTAATCTTTGTTATAGTTAACAGTTTCACTAAGTACGCTAAAATAATACTGTTTTAACATAGTTACACTGCAGAGCAGCTCATATAAGTGTTTCTAAATTAACACATAAGGCACTACAGCATACTAGAATTAATTATTAGCAATTAAGACAAGCTCTTTACGTTAAATTATTGGACCACGCTCTTAGCAGCTATTGGTACTAAGAAGAAGCTCTTAAGAGCCTATCATCCACAGACAGATAGACAGACTAAAAGAACAAATCAGACTATAGAAACCTACCTAAGGATATACAGCAACTAGCAGCAAAACAACTAGGTTTTGCTGCTACCTATAGCACAGATCGCATACAACAACAAATTGTTAGAAGCAATAAGAGAATTACTGTTCTTCCTAAATTATATAATGCACCTAAATCTCTTTACTAGAAGTCTAAACACGCTAATTCAGACTAAATTAGCAATATCCTTAGTAGCAAGACTAAAGGAAGTACACAAAAAAGCGCTAGAAAATATTAGCAAGACTTAAGAATAAGCGATCTCTTATGTTAACTAGAAAAGAAAAATGGCACCTTAGCTAAAAGAGGGGAATAAAGTCTATCTCTTTACAAAAAACCTTCGCACACAAAGACTAACAAAAAAACTAGACTATATTAAAGTTAGACCCTTTTTTATTTCTAAGCAGATAAGCCTAGTTAACTATAGACTTAACCTGCTAAAGAATGCAAAGATCTACCTAGTGTTCCACATCTCGCTATTAGAACTAGCTGACCCTAGAACGCCTATCTAGGAGAACTTCTATTATCAAGCTAACGGCGAAGATGAATGGGAAGTTGAAAAAATAGTAACATATTAAGGGAATAGCACTAGATGCAGATATCTAGTTAAATAGTTAAGTTACTCTAACTTAGAAAACACATAGAAACTACAAACAAACCTTAGGAACTGCCTGCTGTTGTTAAGGGAATATAAGGAAGCTAATTAGATAAGGCTACATTGTCCTCTTAGTACTCTAGAGGCTAGCTGTTAAAGGCGCTCTAGGTACTAGGCAACAACTCTAGAGCAAGACTACCTTGTGCAACACTATTAAATAATATAGTCTTAGCATCTAGCTGCTCTTGCTCCTTTATGCTTTGCTCCTCTACTGCGATAGCCTCCTTTGCTTAGCAATCTAGTAAATCTATTTGTTGTCGCAACTGCTCCTTGTGCGCATAAGCTACACGCAAGTTTTTTATAGCTTTTTTAGATATTTAAAGCGCTTTAGTTTACACTTTCTAACTCTCTTTTATGCGCACGCGCAATTTCTCTTTCTTAGACACTAGTTAAGTGAACTTAGATTAAGTTATCTTTATGTCACAACGTTGCTTAAGGCGAACGCACTTGCTGTACTTTCTAGATTAAATATAAACCTTGCACACGCAGTTGTGTTTTACACAAGTTTTGTATTTCTGCACTATAATTTCTTTAAAGAACTTAACAAATTTGTATAGGCGATAACAGCGAGCTAAACTTAAGATAGTTAGTTGTTTTAGCATTGTTAAAACTACCTACTAATTAAGGACGGGCCCCACGTTATATGAATAAGCTTAAGAGACTAAGCTAAGATAGAAGGGGGATAGTGTTACAATTCACAGAACATAGAAAGAATGCAAGCTAATTATAGTGCATAGGGCATAGTAATTACAACAAGTTATTAGGTTTAGTGTAAGCAAACATAACAGTGTTAGCACTTAGCAAGACGCTAAAGATTATGTGACATAATTAGGCTTAGCATAATTAGTACAATTAGTAATTAGTATAATTAGTGCTTAGAGTAATTAGAGGATTCTTAACACTAATCAGTCTGCATTACTACTACTATTATTAAAGTATATACTTAGTAGGAACACAACCCTTATAGTTCGTGTTCAACCTTGTTAATTAAGTTTGTCTTTAGAATCTCAATCTGCTCTTAAACTAGATAGTCTACTCTGTACTATTTATTGCACCCTATCTTCACAAGCTTTGCTTAGTTGATAACTCTTACTAATCTAGTACCTGTGCTCATCCCTAAGAACCAATAGAATTAGTGCTTACGGTCTTTAACTAAAGTACAACTTCAACACTACACTTGCGCTTAGATGTAAGATTAGTTTTAGATACACCTAATCTAACTAGAGTAGGGACGTAGGAACAACTAGACTTTAGTCTAAGTATAGTACTCTTTCTAGTAGTAATTAGGTATGTGATCTATTCTTAGCTTGATCTTTTAGGAGTATGTGTTAACTTAAATATTTTAATAAGGCTGCGCAGCTAGGCAAGTGGATTAGGAATTAAGTTTCCCTAATTGCTAAGAACTACTGCAAGACTAGATTAGATTGTAAAAGACTATACACTAGTCTATCTCTAGTAGTTAATCTATCTGTTTTAACGTACTGTGCTCCTACTCCTGCTCCTGCTCCTGCTCTAGTTCCTGTGGCAACTTAATAGTTGCTAATTAATATCTGCAAGGCGTTTATAATTAGCTTGTTCAACATGCTAGTGTTCTAGCTCCTAGTTATTGAGCTGTAGATGCACAATAATCCTAGTTCACCTAAGCTAGGCACTAGAACCCCTAGGCTTATTAACAGCAGGTTAAGGCTGCTCCTTAACAACATTCTTATAGATATCAACAGTAGGCAGTCTAATCTAGCGGATTAGCTAGTAGATCTAATAAATACAGCTATAGATCACTACGCCTTTACTATTAGGATACGCCTTATATAAGTAATTAATGGAAAGGGTATAAGGAGCTAAGCTACTAGGCTAAAGATTAAGGCAATTATTTGTATTGCTACACTAATTGTGCTTATAGTTACAGAGAGAGATTAGGTAGGTATATCTAGTCTAGATACTCTTGTTCTTAGACGTTAGGTAATTATAGTTAAGGTTTGTTTAGATCCCAATCATGCCCTCTAACTAGAGAAGAGATTTGAGCTAAGATTATCTATTATTTTAAGGATATCTTGGCTCTAGTTAATTAGCTTTAAAGCTAATAGGTATGCTGAGAGATATAGTCTAGTTTAAAAGGTTTAGAGTAGCTTAATTATAAGATAATAATAGTTCTAGGTTCTATTTAAAATTAGCTGTACTTGTACCTACAATAAAGCCTTTTATTCTAGTTTATTAATTAATCCCTTTGCATCTTTAAGATTTAAGGGTTTCTTAAAGTGATTAAACTCTTGTTTGCTTAGTGCCTTAGTTAATCTATTGGCTAGCATTTAAGAGGTTTCTAGATAGCTAATCTTAAAAGATCTATTTAAATACTCCTATCTTAGCTACATGTTTTAGATATCTACGTGTTAGAGTTTAGTTGTAATTCTTTTATTTTTTCTAACTACTAGTTAGATAGTTTGTTAATTATTATACTAAAAAGTTTAGGTTTGTCCTATATCTAGCGTTATTTTATTAAACAATTGCTAGATTGCTATAGTTTCTTTTACTGTGTAGGATAGAGCAATTAGCTCTGCCTCTATTATAGAAGTAGTGACTATAGATTGCCTAGCCGCTTTCTATAGGATTAGTCCTCTAAACAGAATAATTATGTATCTATAGGAGGATTGTTAAGTTTCTAATTTATTAGCAAATAATGCATCTCTACAGATAACAAGTTCTAGTCTAAGATAATCTCTTAATTAGATACCTTCTGTCCTTGTCCTATAGAGATATGTAATTACTTAATTAATTGCTTTATAGTAGTCCTTGCTTAGGTTTATTAGGAAATAAGATAGCTTTAACACTGCAAAGGATATGTCTAGGCGAAGCATAATAGCTATATAGAGAGCTAATCTAACCTTCTCTTAACAAGACTTTATGTCTTGTTTAGTTGCCTCTCTAGGGTTTTGAATAAGCTCAGCTGTAGACAAGGGAGTTTCTAGAAACAATCCCTTATCTAGGTTAAACCTCTTAGCTATCTTATTAATATACGTATTATAGAGTAATATAATTAACCTTGCTTCTTTGTTTTAGATTACTCTAATCCCTAGGAACTACTGTACATCTCCTTAATCTTAGATTTTATACTTTAATGTAACTTTGCTCTAAAGGTCTTGTGCTTCTTGCTTATAGTCCTTATAATAAAGCAAAAGTATATTATCAACGTAGAACAATACTAAGATAGTACAATCTAAATTAAAGAACAAGCAAGGTTCTTCTTTAGAGCATTACAGTCTAATTAATTAAAGAGTGCTTAAGAATTCTTTGTACTAGAGTAGTAGAGACTCTCTTAATCTATAAAGTGCTCTGTTAAGTAGAACACAAAGTCTAGCTTCTTTAAATCTATCTAGGAGATTGCAGACTACTAGATTGTCTTTCATAATAAGTGTATTTAAGAATGCTCTAACTACGTTATGTTGCTTAATTTCTAGATTAAACTTAGCTGCAATAGCTATAACTGCTCTAAATAATTTAGCAGCTAGTGTAGCTGCATATATTAATATAAGAGTGTTAATCTCTTGCAGATCTCCTCTAACTACAAGTCTAGCTTTGCATTTAATAAAGAAGCTGTCTTACTTAAATTTATAGGTCTAGACCTACTTTGGGAGTAGTAGTTAATCTATAGACTCTAATTTAGGGATCTCTGTCCATATTTCTTTTTGTCTTAATTAATTTATTTCTTTCCTAGAAGCATCTCTAAAAGGTAGCTTAAGTGGGTGTTGCATTAATTGTTTCTATATTTTTAGTAGTAGTAGTAGATTGTCCCTGTATATCCTTTAATTATATGATAATTTTACTTAGTTATTTTAGATTGCTGCTATAATTATTAAGTTTATAGTCTTATAACTCAATTGTTTTTCGCAGAATTAAGTAACACTAGGTAAGAAAGTATTAGTAAAATCTAACTACTAATTATTTTTAGTAAGACTGGTGATTAAAGCGTTGATACCTTTGGATCTACCTCTCTTCTAGTTGCTAGGTTTTCGCCTTGGCTGCCTTTCTAGGATATAAACTCTTAGGTTAGTTTTAGATAGTAATCCTTGTTGTCTTTAACTTAATTAAACGTGAGTTGTTGTATCTACAGCTTCGCTTAGCTATGCAGAAGCAGCTTAGCGGACTTAAGAGGCTAGAGTAATTAATCTTAATAGATTACTTAGGTAGGATAATTTAGCTACTATAGAAGTGTATACTCTCTATTAATTAACAGCTCTATAATAATTAGTAAGGTTGTTCTGTTAGATTTCTCTGCAGTCTCTATTACCCCCTAAACCTTAATTAATTAGTTTAGAAGTAGCATCTAAAGTAAATAATCTAGTTGTTTCTAGTTAATTAGCACAGATTCTTAAGTAATTACTAGCCTTGTTTTCTCTTTGTGCTGTTTCTGTGCTCTAATTCTCTTAATTACTAGGCAGGCCAGCTACAGTGTCTGTTAATCTAGATAACTTACCCCCTACATTTCTATTAGGGTCTAAACTAGACTAGATATCTATTTGTTTAGGTATAATTACTTCTTAACCTAGATCTTAGATTTCTCTATCATGAAGGATCTCTACTAACTTAGTAGCTTAATTAATCTCTATCTCTTTATCTAGAGTGCCTTAAAAAAAGGTCTTTTTATTAAACATAACGTCTCTAGTTGTAATAACTTAATTAAGTGTAAGTACCTATATTTAGTATATATTAGATGCAACGTATCTAACTAAATAACTAATATAACCTCTTAGGTTGACTTTAAATCCTTGTTAATCCCTACTAGCTAATTAAGCCTTATTAAGAGGATAAGCTTTGCACTTATAGGCATATATCCCACTCTAATCTAGTTGTAAATTAGCGGTTCTATGCCTAATCTCTGCTAGTTCAAACTATTTAAAGTATCGTTAAAACTAACTATCTAGTACCTTATTTAGTAATTAATAGTTTTAAGTAGATGATAGACTTATACTATGCAAGTAAGCCGCTGCGCTTATTATCTCTAGCTAGAGTTAAGCAGGCAGGTTAGCTCCTAACCTTATTTTAATTAATTTAGTTATTAATTCTTGTTCTGCCCTTTTTGCTAATCTATTTAGTTCGTGAGTATAGGAAAGAGAGGTTACTATTATAATCTCTTGTTTGTGTGCCTATTCTTTGTATCTAGATCTATCTCTCTAGGGTCTAGTAGCTAAATTATTATCCTAATAGATTTTAACTATATCTAACTTGTATTTCTACTTAACCTACTTAGTAAATCCTGTAATGATCCTCATTATCTCACTAAGAGTTTTGGATTAGAGATTGTTGCTAAACAGCTTTCTAGAGTGATCTTCTTTAATTACTAGTGCCTATTCTTTATTAAGCCTTCTAGTTGTCATGTTAAATAGATCCTAGGATATACAATAGAAAGGACATAGTAATCTTTCTCTTAGTCTACAAGAGATTACCTAATAGGAGTGTGTAGTTAAGCATTGCTTATAATCTATCCTCTTTGTTCCTTCTATCTAAACATT
>SATY01001110.1:0-12472 GCA_004335155.1 Ascochyta viciae
AGTACCGAGTAATCAATTCAATTCACCTAAAAATTACAGCCGAGTACCCCTGTCAAGCGTCTCCACCTACACTACTTTTGCCTGATACCAAAGTAGAATAATCAAATTTTAATACGAACTTAATTTAATGCAAACCCTAAAGATAGATATTTAGTGGGTAGAATATAAGCCTAGTAGATTTAAATTTCGGAGCTAAGGATAGTATGTGATATAAAGACTGGTTCAATTGTTGTGTTGGTTGAGACAACCATCTCCGCCTATCCCTAATCTCTACAATCAAATATCACAAAATGAGACTGACTACTATATCCCTCGCTGCCATGGCAGTTGGTCTAGGACAAGCTGTGGAATTCGTAAGAAAGTCTTCCCTCATCAAAGCACAACAATAACCCAAGATAGCTATGCGCGAAAGACGGAGGACATGGATTTTGTGGACCATCCGAGTTTATCAATGGAAACTGGGTTCGGAACCAACATGACATTACCTTTCCTTGTACGAGTGACCGCGTAAGTTTCGTCGCTAGTTCATTGACTGCATAGCTAACTTAGTCAATTACAGCCATGCAAGGTGGCATACAACGGGTGTCGTGTTTTTGAAAAATTTTCACCCGACGGTCGTACATACACTTCACAAGCTCACTGTTCTTAAGAAGAAAATTTCTTCCTATCTCTACTAGAGAATCAATGCTGTCTACTATCACCTAATGCGCCTCCGGCCATCTGCCTGAACCCATTGACCCTAATGAAGTAGTCAAGAGCTCTGGACAAACCGATCTGAATCCTCGCTCGCGAACACATTGAACGCAGCCTGTCTTAGTGTCGAGAAGACAAGAGGACTTAAGAGTTGAGACCTTAGGAAGGCACTTCAAAGAGATTGGCTGGGAAAAAGATATTACTAAACAACGCATTTAGGTTACTGATGTTGGGTACAGTGTACAAGATCAACATCGATGGAATCAACAGGCGTGAGAACTACGAGGCACGCAGTGTTTACTCTGGCATCACTACAGCTTACCTACATTGAAAAATATCGAATTACTCAACGGTCCGTTCGAAGTCGTGATTCCGATAGCTCTCTCCCTGTGTCTCATCACTGCGCTGCATGAAAGTCACTAATTGTAAGTTCGGTTGTCACTCGACTGCCGCACAAACTATGCTTGCCTGCTCAATACGTAGCTACCAGCCAGCTATAACTTTCATACTAGAGATGAGATCAGAGTCTATAAACACTATGGAGGAGTGATATTACTACGCTATAGGAAAAAGCAACAAAAAAATCTAATACAATTAAGGGCTATGGAATACATATTGTAATGTATGAGTCTTCGTGGTGCCTAGCGAACATAGCTCAGCTATTTCTTGCACTGTCCCTTTGCAGCCGCCAGATTTGCTTGGTTCTGCTTGGTCCCATCTTGGACTTCCTTTACTAACAGCTGGAAGATTGGTTCATCGCTTTTCGCAACTCCTGTCAATTCCATCACTTGACGCATCTCTAAAACCTGCGCACCCTGCACAGTGTTCAGTCCGTCAGTTGCGGGACTCTTGATCTCGCCCGCAATCGCCTGGTTCATAGCACGAATGTCGATGCCCTGCTGCTGAATTGCGAGAACTTTCAGTCGCTGAGCTGTGAAGTTGCTGGCGGAAGCAGTCAAATTAGTCGCTTCAATTGACTGCAGATCTTTGATTCTAAGGGATCTGTTAGATGACAAGACAGCCTGCTGGTGCAAAGAGAGCTAGCTTACCCAGCGAGTTCATCCTTTTGAACGTCTAGATTTGCTTGTATACCTCCTGAAAGCTGAGCTACTTTCACTGCGTCACAGCTTGATGTCTGACGAGTGTTGAGGAGAGGAGCAGGCGTCAAGGCGCCGACTGCAACGGGTGATGCTATCGCACAGCCAATGACAAGAGTAAGCATAAAAAGCTTCATTGCGGGTTCGTTTCTCTTAACTAAAAATAGATGTATGTTGTAATTGCGTAAGATGAAGACTTAAGATAGAAATCGCGAAGCGTGTTAAAGACAAAGATTAAGAGATAGGTGGCTCTTCAATGTCTTAAATATCCCTACGCAAATCCTACTGTTGAGACAGTGAAGTGCCATTGCATAAAGAACTGTTGTTTGGGGTAACAGGTGTCAGGATCTTTTGACTGCGATACGGGCCGTTTATGTAGGTCTGGGGCAGATGCTGTTACAGATCCAACATTTGCACAAGGACTCACCTTGGTAAAATAGAATCTTGATACCTTTGTAAACTAGTACAGAACTTTAATTGCACAGTGTTCTAGATCAATTCTAGTTTCGTCTCATTTGCCTCCTAAGGATGTAGGCTCGCTATCTCTTTACCAGAAAACAACCGACTAGAGATCCGGTATAGCAGCATAATCTCGATTGTCTCAGCAGAGTCAGAGCCTCGTACTTGACGTTAAAGGGTCTACTTTGGGCGGCTGTGGTAGGTCCAAAAAAAGCCTACTCTGCTATCCTGTTGCCCATATGCACTGCCTAACACCACTGTTCTACTGCGCTGTTCATGGCTGCCGCTACTTTTCTCATCTCAGCCAGTCCGAGCTTTACTATGTACAAAATCCTTTGGCAAGGTAAGTTCCTGGCCGTTATTGCTGTGTCTAGGCGGGGCATCCAATTCTGAGCTCGCTGCAGAAGTAACACCCACATCAGCAGCAGCACCATAATTCTGCTTTCTTACTTTCTGTTAGGTTTTGCGATAATCTCTTTAAGGATTCTCTAATGGTTTTTAAGCCTCGCGCTCCTGTTTCCCTCTTGTCATTCAGCTTCGCGAGCATGACTGGTTCGATGCTCTTCTACCTTCCTTTGCTCCGACGCCCTTTTCTCCGTCTTTTAGGTCTCGGCTTTCTGAGTGTAAAGCTTTTGTTAAGTAACCTTGCAGTGTCTTGGAGGACACCTGCGCCTGCTGCTATAACCCCTTTTTTGCCTCTTTTTCTTCATACCCATTCACTGACGGTGACACACGCTCTCTACACTTCACAGAGTCTCTAGGAGGCATCCAAGTATCGGCGGCTCGTTGACAACTTCCCTCCTACTACCTACAAGTCTGACTCATTTTCAATCTTGTGGATTAGCAACAACAGCCCATGCTCTATAACCAATTTATTCTGCGCATACAGCGCATCAGGCTCCAACTGATCCACCACCTCCTTCTCGGCCAAGCTCTATTGCTCAGTGGGCCATCCCCTACCTGTTCTAAAAGCTTTCATAAGCCTCCAGTTGCTCCTGCTGAAGTCAATGTATGTGCTTTGCGTTTTCAGCGATTAGAGCCCCAAAGCTTCCAGGAGCTATCTTATCGTCCCCATGTCCAGTTGCGAGCAAATGTGTCGAATATTGCTGAAGCTGCTCAAACCAGGCGCCGCAATTGGTCACTAAGCAGCTGAAAGGCTTGTGTTGTCCCTCAAAATAGTACTATTCTATGGCTGCGGCTTGGTGCACCCTAGCTACGAAACGCTGGCCATTGTATTTATACCATAACGTTTGTGACTTCAGAAAATCACCAACACGCCCACAGTGGGGTTTCTCAGGCGGCACTACGATTGTAGCTTTGAAGTGTTTCTTGCGTTTTGGCGTTATACTTGTATCTGGGTCTTCATGACCAGCCCTTAACCGCCACAACATCCTCTTCCTTTGACGACCTGCAGCCTCTTGTTCTGTTTCATTTGTGTAGAAAAACACGTTGATACCTCGCGGACACAGTTGTGCTATCTTGCGATAGCAATCAGATACGAGGTGCTTGTCTGGGAATGGATCTCCTTCTGTGCTGAGCATGACACGTTTGATTTGAGGACAAAGGCGTTGTATGGTTTGCCAGAACTTGTCGATTCCCGCGATGATATGGTCCATAAGCAACTCGATTGGGACCATTACAGCTATGACGCTCACCCTCGCGAAGTACTTGGAAAGAAAATATATTCGTTACAAAAAAGCTGCTATGATAGTAGAAGAAAGGGCTGTAACTTGATGATAAGTGGGTCAAGTATATGAGACTAGCATCTAGTAATGTAATCTAACCCGGTAGAATGTAATATAAGCATTTTATAAGAGAGGACTATTAGAGGGATATTATAGTCTGTTGTTACAAACTTTAGTAGCAATATATTTAACAACGCAACTGTAAACTAGGCCTGCTATTGCAAGAGCTATTTAGGACTATACAAATTCAGAGATCCTAACTACTAGAAATAAAATAAGTAGTTATAGTAAGGTTATTATTGTTACTATCTAATTAAGTTCTGTATTGATTTATTAGTAGCTTACTAAACTCCTAATGTATACTAAAATCTAAGCGTCTACTTAGCTAACTAATTAAGTTAAGTTTATTAAGTTTTTTATTATCTAAGTACTTGCTTGCTTGCAAATTTAGGCAGAGTAACTTAATTGTTAACAAATCTAGTTAAGGTGCTAAGGATAGGTAATGTTTTATCTAGCTAGTTAGTGCATAGTCCTAACTTGTTAGGCTATAGTCTTATCCTAGTTCCCTGTAGCAGGTTGCTTAGGACCTAAGCAAAACTGCATATTGCACTTAATAAGTTGCTATAAGTTACTGCAAGTTGTAGTAGATTAGTAGTTAAGGCTGCTAAGATAAGTTGCATTAGGCCCTTAGCTGCAATTAGCAGTAACTTAAGGCTATAGTTAGTTAAGCTATAGTAAGTTATAAGTAGTGCTTAGCTGTAAGTTGCTATGTGTCTATATATTTATGTATCTGTATGTTATACCTTAGCTTTACATATAAGTACATGCTATCTTCTTAACTCTCTTTCTTCTTCTTTTATCTCTTCTTCTTAAATTGCTATTGTAACTCTAGTAGCCTTAAAGGCAGTGCGCTAATAATATACACTAGTCTACTACTCTGCACTAAGCTGCAGAGTGATTTAATAGCAGTAAGCACAGTTTCTCTACGCCTAGTAACATAGCTATTACTAACTACTATAGATATAAGCTACTAAATAAATACTACAAGCAGCTGTTTATCTAGCATATATAGAGTTTCCTGTTATAAGCTAATAAGAATAAAATCCTACATAGTGCAGGTTAGCTAGTTCCTAACCTAGATAATTTCTATTACTGCAAGCCTATCTTTGTTACCTATTCCTCTCTTACTGCTATATAGTTGCTCTGTAAGACACTCTCTAATAACGCCTTGTTTACTAAGGGCTAGGGCTGTCTTATGCGCGCAGCGCAGTCTATTACAAAGAAGAAATAAAGAGTATAAATTGTTCTAGTATCTACATCTATAAGTGCAGCCTAATCTAATAGTAAAGAAGAGGACCCTTTATCTATACAACTATTTAGTTGCTTACAACTAGGAAAGAAGCAGCATATTGCCTTAGAATTGCTAGACTCTTGTCCTAAGCGTGTTTATATAGACCTTAGTAAGTTACTAGCTCTAACGCCCCCTCTGCCTACTAAAGATATAATCAAGCTAGTGCTTAAGCAGATTACAATAACTACAAATAATAACTACTACGCTAAGCTCTAACGCAAGTAGAAGTTAGAGGCGTTCTATATAAAGAGATACATAGACCTTAGCCTACAGGTTCTAAGTAACAAGGTGCTGTTATAGGAGTAGGCTACCTACAACTCTATTACTTAGAAGGACATAGCAACTATTGCCTAGATTATTAAGTAAGGTGTTGCTAATAGTGCTAACTTCTATATAACTTCTTTTACGCTCTACTTTATAGCCTGTGTAATGCTAGAGAAGGCTAGGGCCCTTAGTAACTAGTTCTTACACTACTACGCAGCACACTTTCTATAGGTGTAGTAGAAAGAGAGCACATCTTTCTAAGTTAGCACGTATAGCTAAGCTATGCAGACCCTATAGTTGTAGCTTAAGAAGAATATATAGAGTATGTTGTGTAACTCTAACAGCGCATTCTATATTGTAAGGAGCTAACCTCTAAGGGAATTTGCTAGTAAAATACAAGATGGATTTAATAGAGAACAACCTCTAAGGTAGAGGTTGCAGAGTTTTTATAACCTTGTTTTAGATATTTTAGCTCTGTAATAGGGCTCTAGTCTATGCTAAGAGTGTAGACTAGAGTACTGCTAAGGCAGTGTACACTAAGGAACTAGCACCTAGGCCTAGCTTATTATAGTACCTCTCTACTTATTCCTTGTTTATTAGCGCGCGTCTTAGTTAAAACAACTTTATTACCTACTCTCTACTTTCTCTATTCTCTGTTGCACTACCTTCTAAGCCCGCGCACCTTCCTTTTAAGACCCTACTACTATCTAATTGTTTAACTGCCCTGCCTTGCTTAATTTTAATAATAGCGCCTCTTAAATTGCCCTCTACTTTGCATTCCCCTACTAAGAAGGCGCAAGGCAAGCAGGTAAGTTGCCTCCCCTCCTTCTAGTCTACTTACTTACTAACTTCCTTATTTTGCTTAGGCCTGCAGCGCTGCTCCTGCAGATCCTACTCCTCCTAACACTTATTTAGCTAAGAAGGCGAAGCTTACAACAGAGGATGTTGTCCTTAAGAACAATAAAATTAAGGAAGCCTTCAACAATGCTCCTATTAACGCCTAGGCTAAGAGTTAAGGTAAGTAGTCCCTACATACTTAACGCGCTAGCAGCTATAAAGATCCTAAAATCTATGTTAACTGCGCGTTAGCTAGTTAGGTCTATACCTTTACTACTAGCAGCTGTTCTACTAGCTGCGCTAACTGTATTCTTAGCTATGCTTACTACTATAAAATAAGTTCTCTAGTTCTTATTACTTAGTGTTCTCTACTCTAGCTAATTATTTCCTAGGCTCTGCGTAAGACCTAAAAGACTCTAAATAAGTACTACATCTTCTTGTAGTTCTCTAAAGGCAACTCTACAAAGCTCTTAAGCGTTATTAAGCCTATCTAGGCAGATCTTAAAAAGTGTAAGGACTTTCTGTGTTACACTAACCTTGCATCCTAGCTAAACACTCGCTTGTCTACTACTAGGTACAAGACTAAGTAGTCTAAGTACAAGGCTAAGGTTAATAAGGTTAAGGCTTATCCTTCTCTTACTGTGGTCTTTGCGGAGCGCACTACTATTGCTGCTAAAGAAGTAGTAGTCTAGGCTAAGACTCTAGTAAGTTTTTTTTTCTCTCTTTTCTTACCTATTTTTAGGGGTCTTTGCTAATTCTGTGCTTAATATAGCTTGCTGTTAACTTAACACTGCTTATACACTTTATCTACTTTAAAGCTAACCTCTATACACGTTTTAAGATCCCCCTTACTACTAGACACAAGGACTTTGCCTAAGTGCTTATTAAGGACATTGCTAACGCTGCTATAGGTAACAAGAACAATAGTAGTAGCAGAAGTTCTACTAAAGGTAGTGCTTAGAGCTTTTCTTGTCTATAGCGTTTAGAATTTCTAGCTAGATAATACCTAGCCTTACAGCTTCTTTTCCTTTGTAATAATATAGCACTTATCTAGTGCAGCCTATTCCTTAGAATAGGCTAATGTAGTAAGCAATCTTCCTAATAACTAGTGTCCTTCCTCTTTGCTTGTGCATGTCTCCCCTCCTACTCTTCTCTTACTTCTCCCCTTTAGGAGTAAGAGAGTTAGTTATTCCCCTCTAGGGATTCTAACTAGAATCCTAGGGGCAAGTTCTTATCTCTATCTCTTTTGTCTCTTGTTGTGGACAACTATCTGTCTAAGGCCTCTAGGTCTTTGTAGACGTCCTCTCTTTCCTATGTTTTGCTAGCATAGCCTTCTTATTATACTAGGTATTTGCGTCTCTTGTTCCCCCTTCTAGACTGTTGTTCCCTACAGATAGAGTTAACTTTCTATTCCTTAGAGGACGTACTATTATTGTTAGTAATAATTAGAGGGCTAGGCTAGGGGTTGTTATTTAATTGTCTGTAGAGAGGGTTCTGTAGGCACAACTTAAGCTAGTTAACATAGAAGACAAAGTAGATTTTGCTATTAACATTTAGCTTAACGTTGTGTAGGAAGATAACCTCTACAACTATATACTTCTAGTTCTTCTAATCTAGCTTCTAACTTGCTTAGCTGTTTAAGAAATAGTTTCCTAGCTTTAGCTAGACTTTATCTCTAACCTTTAGTTAGGGGGCTTCTCTTTAGTGTGCATTAGCTTACTATTCTTGTATCTGCTAAGTCTCTGCTATCTAGGCTTTAACAAAGTTAACTGTTTTAATAAACTTCTATACTACGCTTACTATGCCTCTAGTAGGTTCCCTTGTATACTAGTGCAATAACTCTGCTGTAAAGTCTAGGTCTATCTAGACTAGGTCTACATTGTAACCATGCTAGAGGAAGAAAGGGCTAAAGCTAGTAGATATAGCCACCTAACCCTTAATAGCAATCTAGGCCACTAGTACCTATGCAGCCTAATTATCCTAGGCCTAATTAATATAGGCTCTTAAGTAGGCCTCTACTACAGAGTTTATACATTTAGTACTTCTATTAGTTTAGAAGTAGAAGGCTGTAGAGAGCCTCTGTATAATCCTTAGCAGTTTGCACATTGTTTGCTAGAAGTTGCTAAGGAATTGCGTTCCTTAATTAGAGATAATTGTATTAGGCAACCAATAGTAGGCCACTACGTTAGATATAAAAGCGCAGGTAACTATTTTTACTAACAGGTCTAGCAAGGGGACTAGGATAACGTCTTTAGAGAGTCTATCTATAACAACTATAAGATTACAGTTATTATTGCTTTTAGGGAGATCTATTATAAAGTCTATAAAGATTTCCTTCTAGATCTTATTAGGCAAGAAGAGGAGTTTAAGGAGTTCTTGCTTTAGCTCTCTCTATAGCTTTGTTCTTCTATAGATGTTACAGTTCTCTAAGTACCAGCGTAGGGCAGTTAACATTCCTAGCTAAAAGTAAGACTAAGAGAGGATTGCATACATGTTTCCTTGTCCTAGATAACCTATAATTAGTAAATAATAGGTATTGTTAATAATCTTAGTCCTAAGGGTATTAGAATTTAGGACCTATACTCTCCTATAGTAACATAATTAGTCTCTATTATCTACAGAGCACTTAGAGAGAGAGACTTTAAAGTTAAAGTGTATAGGAAACTTCCTAGCTTCTAAAAAAGTTAACAACTTAGTAAGTTAGTAAGTCTTATTATTCCTAGCAGCGTTCTTCTAGAGTCTTTTAAATTCTTTAAAATTGTTGTATAGCTCTAGGTTTCTACTTAGAGGTATTTCTGCACGTAGTTTATTATTCTAGAGTATTATAGAGAGGAGTTAGTCTACTCTATGTAGTCCTAAGGAGAAAATCTGTATATTGTTAGTAGAGTTGTTTTCTAAGTTAGTTCTTACTACCTGTGCAAATAGTTTTAGCAGTTAAAACTGTCTAGTCTTAGTCCTCTTATCTCCTATAGACAGGAGAATATCTTCCTCTTTTCTTAAAAGCGCATCTGCATAGTTGTTAACCTTGCTAGGCCTATAAGCAAAGGTAAGGTTAAACTAGCTAAAGAGACTTAACTATTAGACGTGTCTTTCTAAGAGGAGTTAAGCTTTGTAGAAATACTTTAAATTCTTATAGTTAGTAACAACTGTATATCCTTTTACCTGCTTTAGTTCTATGCTCTATTTCTAGAGGCACTTAATTACTGCTAACATTTCCTTGTTATAAATAGTATAGTTTACTTCTACCTTAGAGTTCTTAGCTAAGAAGTTTACTACTGTATAAAGTACCTTGTCTTTCTTATATTAGGATAGTACTCCTCTTGTTGCTTATCCTAACGCGTTACACTCTAGCACTGTTTCTAGATCTAGGTTAAAGTTTGCTAGAGCTAGTTCCCTAGTAAATGCAGCCTTTATAGCATTAAAGGCTTACTGCTAGGGTTCTCTCTATTTAAAGGTTGCATTTTTTCCTGTTAGGCGTGTAAGGGGCTCTGCTATACTAGAAAACTAATTAATAAACTATTAGTAGAAGTTCGCAAACCCTAGGAAGCTCTAGATTCCCTTTACTGTCTTTAGAAGTTTCTATAAATTTATAGTAGCAACTTTTGTAGGATCTATCTAGATGCCCTTACTAGCTTTAATAATAAATCCTAAGTACTTAGTTTTCTTAACAGAGAACTTACTCTTTTCTATATTAAGGTGCAATCTTGCAGCTCCTAATTTCTAGATAATTTCTTTAACCTTAGCCTTATGTTCTTCTTAAGTACTGTTAGAGTAGATTAATATGTTGTCTACATAGGCAGAGCACTATTTATCTAGGTACTTCTTTAAGACCTAGTTAATGTACTATTAGAACATACTTAGGGCATTAGCTAATCTAAATAGTATTACCAACCACTTGTAGAGTCTGAATCTTGTCTAGAAGGCTGTTTTCTATTTATCTCCTTTAGCAATCCTAATCTTGTGGAAAGCTTGGATAACGTCTACTTTAGTGAACTACAACGCCTTTGATATCTGCAAAAGAGTCTTGTGAATTAGGGGTAGTAGGTACTAGTCCTTTTTAGTGATTGCGTTTAATGCTTAGTAATTAACACAAAACTAGAAACCTCTGCTAGGTTTCTTAACAAACAACACTAGGGCGAAAGCACTAGATTTGCTAACTTAGATAAAGCCCTTGTCTAAGTAGCTAGTAAGTTATTGTTAGAGCACTAGGAGCTCTTTGCAGAACATGTTGTATAGTAGTCCCTACAGTACAGTTGCAGGTTTACTATCCTGTTTAACTAGCTTAATTGCGTGATCTATGTTAGGACTATAGTAAGAAGCTAGCTTGTCTGCTTCCTCCTTTATATATGTTCTAAACTTATCCTTTAGGAACTCTAGAAGAAGTTCCTAAGGATCTATCTACTCTTTCTTTTTTAGGGCCTTTTAAATGTCTGCTATTAATGCGGCAAGTAGTTCTATGTTTTAGTCTATTCTAGACCTCTTCCTTAGCGCCTAGTACAACTCTAGGCTAACAGGCTTAGGTAGCTAGTTAGGACAGATGCCTTCTCTGCTTCTTACTTATGTCTGTAAAGAGTAGATAAACAACGTCTTCTTAGCTAGTGCTATAGTAACTTTGTTCTTGTCTATCTATAGTCTCCCTAGGATAAGATTGTACTCTCTTTCCCTATCTAGTACATATGCCTAGAGGGTCTCTCTGTAGCTATTAATGTTAATCTTCATTCTTACAACGTTAGTTACCTAGGTTACTTTTCTAGCTATGCCTACTACCTTACGTCTATACGTAGGAGTGCGTTAGAAGTTGTTTTATAATATAAACTTAGAGGAGACTATGCTGTATATTAAGTACCTAGTATTAATTAATGTATGCGCTATAGTGTTATCTTATACTATTACATGCAGTAATATAGGCTTGCTATCTAGCTACTATTAGTAGAACTCCTAGAACTGTTCTTTCCTTTTTACAACTTCTCTTCCTAACCCTTATTTACGTCTTTAAATAGGAGTTTCTAGTTTTCTAAACCTTTGTTGTTTAAGTCCTTGTTTTTAGAGATTTTAGTAATTGTGCTCCTAACCTAGACACTCTTTAGTCTCCTAGCTAAGGCTAACTTACATCTGTCTATATAGTAGCCCTTCTTTCTACATCTTAGGCAGATGTTAGCAGCCTTCTACTGCTTTATAACTTCCTAAGTTTGCTACTCCGCTCGCTGTTAGTTGTCTAACTTAATCTTCCTAGAGTAGACCTTAGTAGGTTCCTAGTTTATACTATCTAGGTTTGTTCTTTGTGTGTGTTGTCTAAAGGTACTATTTGTTAGTGCTTTAGACCTACAGAAGTTAACCTCTACTGCTAATACCCTAGCTATAAGACTCTAGAGATCCTAGTTGTCTAGGATGTCTACTAACACTATTTTGTCTTAGAGGTCTAGGCAGAGTGCAGACATGTACCTAGTCTTAAGGTTCTTTATATTGTCCTCCTTAGCGGCGTTGTAGGCTAGCTAGATAAACTCTACATTAAAAGCTTTAATACTCTAGTTGCTCTTTTTTATAGTAATAGTTTAGAGCTTCTAACAAGAATGTTCCTTAAACAAAGAGTCCTTGTACTGCTTATCTAAGAAGTCCTAGAACTAGGTAGTTATACCTATTAGGTTACAATCCTTCTATAATAAGCCAACTTGCGCAGCTTGTCCTTCTAGCCTATTAAATATGTAGGCAACTCCTAAGACAGCTTCTTAGTCCCCTATAGACTTTAGCTTATCTTTTATCTAGGACTTAAACATCCTATAAGCATGTTAGTTGCCACTAAACTTGCCTACGTTAGACAGCTTTATAGTCTTGTTTAGCTTGTCGTTACTTGTTTATACAAAGGTAGAGGGTGTTGTAGTGTAGTTTAGTAATCCTATAGATGCAACGTAAGCTTAGACCTAGGCTTTAACTAGCTATTATATAGTTTTGCTCATGTCTTCCTTTAGTAGATCCTAGTTAGGGTCTGTAGCTAGGTGGGCCTTATTGTTAGTGATAGCTACTGTAGCCTTAGGTAGGGTTGCCTATAATAGGTAGGTAGTTAGGCGTTCTAGTACGTAAGCTAGTAA
>SATY01001111.1:0-12449 GCA_004335155.1 Ascochyta viciae
TAACCTACTAACCTACAAATCTAGAGATTCTAGTCCCTAACTAGTAGGTAGATGTTGAGTCTTACCTGCCTACTAAGGTACGCTGTTAACTCTTAGATTAATTTACTTAACGTTTAACTTACTAAGTTACTCTGGCTCCAGCGTTACATGGGATGCGTTTACTAGGTTCTTAATAAACTTTTGTTGCAATACATATGTTACGATTTTGGTGCTACAGGCAGAGAGATTAGGCTTGTTTTAGTTAGTGCTTTTTACTGTATACTCCTCTTTGTTGTGTCTTTCTAAACTAAATAAATTATACCTATTATAAAGCGTTCTCTAGTGTAGGTAATACAAATGCGTGTAGTAACTCTGCCTTATAAAGTAACATTGCGTAGAAACTAGAAAGCATTGCTGTTTAGGCAGAGGCATATAGAATAAAGTTAGTAATATTATTACCTCTAACTACTGCTTCTAGCTAAATATAAAGAGTTGTTGTGGCTATATAGAATAAGTTAAGCAATTAATATTAAGTGCATTGTGTGCTATAATCCTAAGTGTTAATGCGCTTAAAGTTGCAGATCAACTTAATTCTGCAACAACTATTCCTAACAGGAGTAGCCCCTTATTTCTAACCTATAAGAAGGAGGAAATACTACTCTTAACACTACCTTCACCTAGCACGCTTACTATTATTATTATTATTATTATAAAATACCCTACTATTATAAAATTCTATAAGGAACATAGCTACTTAGCCTATAATCTATATAAATATGCTATACTCTCTAGCAGAGTACTTGCGCACCTATAAGAACTTTACTAGTAGGAGGTAATACTACAGAAGCAGTGTGCGTTGCAGTAGCATGTAGACAACATAATACTGTAATAGAATGTTAACAAGAAGTACGCAGACTTTATTATAGCAGCTACTAGAACTACTAAGGCATTTCTAACCCTTAAGCTCTATAAAAGATGCTACTAATGTAAGCACTGCTTCTATATTACAACTAGTACTTCTGCAGCATCTAATATAAAGGGCCTCCTTTATAAGATACACTTACTTTCTTCTACTAAAGATGCTAATGCAACTTTAGCTCATAAGTAGTATCTTAACTAGATATCCCTAGTCTGTAGCTAAAGATTCTTTATTGCTGTTCCTAGAGAGGCAGTATAACTTAGCATTACCTAGTTCTTCTGCGTTAAAGAACCTAATTATGTTAATTTACCTCTAACAGTCTCTTCTTAACTAACAGCAACTAATAAGCACACCCTACAACTAAACAACAATGTAACTACTGCTAAAAACAACTATAAAACTACAAGCGCGTTAGAAGAACCACAACTACAGCTAGAAAGTGCATTATAATAAGCAAAATAGAATTAATAGGAATAGATAAGTAGTATACCTATAGTACCTAACCTATAAGCTAACCTATAGCTAGCGTACACCTAATTCCTTAAAATACTAGCCTAATTTAAATCTTAGAATGCTGCTATTGCAACTTCTAAACCTCTAATCCTAGAGAATAACTACTGCTATTCTTTATATACTTATCTATTAAGAGTATAGTTTGTACCTAGCAGAATGTCACTACTGTAACCTCTTAATACATTAGAATTAGAGTAATGCAGGAGCATTGCATAGACATACCTCTTTTTCCTCTAGAAACCTACTAGAACTTTAACTTGCGCTATGCTAACTGCCTGCAGAAAATCTTTACATTTTTCTATTAGACACGTTAATTCTTATTACTATACAAACAACTCCTGCATCTACAGCAACACTAATAAGAGGCTTAAGACATACTTTAGTGTAACGAGCTAGTAAGAGGTAACTTAGTTGATTAATTGTATTTAATTAGTGTCTATCTGCTTTATGTATGTAAAGCCTACTTATATACAAAGGAAATTTAGAGATAACGTAATCTCGCTAAATCGAGTTTGTAGGTAGTTGTGGAGCCGCTTATTTCGTAAGTGCCGAACATCTAAGTGACTAGCAGTTAGCCTACATGCTCTATCCTGCGCGACATTTAGTAATACCTACATAGATTACACAGACAAATACTACCTATAAAAGAACATTATAAGCGTACTATGCTAAACACTACTAAACTTTTTTATATTATAAGTTCTAGTTATCTCTTATCCAATAAACAGCATAAATAGATAACTTAGAACTAGCTATAGTAACTCTAATCACAATTTTATTAATCTTAATAAGCAAACATAAATTTTGCAAAGTTTACAACTGTGCTACAAATCTATCTACGCTTAAGAAAATAATAAGACTAGCTGCTATCTAGCGCTATTAAGACAAAGTTGTTAGCTATAAAAGGGAGGCTAGAGAAGAATATACAATATCAACACAGCTTTATATCACCTAAGAAGAAGTAGAAGATCTAGTTAATAAATTTAATACAACAGAAAACTAAGACTATACTAAAGATTCTAATCGCTCTATTGCTAATAAGTTTAAGGACTAGGTGTATGATTATCTATCTGCAGAATATCTAACCCTAATAAACTAGCTTATTACAACAGCTAGATACGTAAGCCGCTTCTAATATAGAGAGAACCTAGATGCATTTATATACTAGAATAGTAACTCTGTTACTATATGTTTAATCTAGACTAACTTAGAGCAGATAAAGAACATAGTGTAGAATAAATACAAGTAAGCATCTACACTCTTATATAAGCTTGCCTTTATAAAGCAGAGAGATTAACTACCTTCTATACTATAGGACAAGATTAAAGAGTAAGCTACTAAGTCTATACTAGGATACAGCGCATTTGCTCCCTTATTACTATATCTCTAAGAACACTAGGGTTTTGTCCCTAAACAAATGCTTAAAGCAGTTAATAGTAGAACGTTTAAGAAGACTGCTATATCTAACCTAAGAAACCTAATGCAGGTTAAACAATACTGCAATAAGGTCTAAAGCTTCCTTAGTTACTTGTTATTACTTGTTTATCTTATAAGTAGCCAACCTGCCTGCGGAACTAAGATCCTTAGCATTTAATATAAGAACTTAGCAACAAACAGCCTACGCAATATATTCCTTTTTAACAGGCTTATTGCTGTTGTTCCTTGCTACTATAAAGGGTATAACTATAACAAGTTGTTAAAGACTATGTATTAATTCCTACCTAGAGAAGTAAGTGTGTTACTAGTATAGTATTTATAGCTTATTTGCCTATTCTACATTATAATACAGCATTAGGTTGCTAAAGACCATTAAGAATACTACTACCTCTAGGCTACAAGCAGCTTTCTGTGGTCTAAACAAGATAGAACACAATATAAAGTATCTAAGCTACTTAGCTTTGTAATTTAACGCGCAACACTATGTTAGATAGAGCAAGAAATTAATATTAGCAACCTTTAGCACTTGCTTATTGCATTTAGACGCAAAATTAAAAGCAACAATAGGCTACTAAAGGAGCTGTCTAGAGAAGAAGTAGATAAGATAATTAAAGAAGCAGAAGCAGAAGCACAAGAAATGCAAGCTAGACACTTACTAGAAATAGCTTACATAGTATATGCCTTAGATATAACTAAAGTGTTTGCTAGAAAATAATATCTAGCTAAAGCACACTTTAAAATCTCTACGCAGTAGCACAAGACGCTACAGTTTACCCTCTTACCTAAGAGCAATAATGTAGTTAAACAACATAACTAGTAATAAACACTATAGAAGCAACTGTCTAAGTAGATAGACATTTACCTTCCCTCCTTGCTATAAGAGAATTATAGATAATATGCTTAATTTTAAGGTTAGTAAGAGGAAGCTCTTAGTTCTGTAATAATAGGCAGCTCTATTGTTGTGTACATTGCTAGTACTAGGTCTAGTAAAAGCCTGCTATGTCTGCTACTAGCGTGTTACCTAGGATACAGATAGACTATTGTAATTGTTCCTTTAACTACACTCTGCTTAGACATTGTTAGGGCCTGTAAGGCATTGCGCATACGCGTATTAGTGTAGAAACATAGTTACTACAACAAAACAGCCTCTATTATACTAGCAACGCCTAAGAGCATTAGTAGTAGTGCATTTGTATTATTTACCTAGCGTATAAGCGCTATAGGCAAATTAGAACAGATTATAGTTAATAAGTTCTATTACATCCTACTATCTAATGTATAATTTTAACCTTATCTGCGTAATCTTTAAACTATTACATAGTATACTACCCACTTTACGTTACTGTTAGTAACTGTCCTATTTAAAGAATAACGCAACGCATTCTAACTTCTTAGTATACTAAGCAATACTATAGCATTTTGTAAACCAATAGTATAGAGCAATCTCTAATACAAAGTATAGACTATTAATAGAACTAATCTAATGTGCAAGAAAGAAGAAGAAAAATATAATGTATGTTAAAAGACGTTTTACGCGCTATTAAACGCTGAACATAAGGAAGAGTTACAATAGGAACACAGGAAACCAACTAGTAGGGAGTTTTTAGCATTAGCTACACCTACTTGTTGTACTATATCTATGCAACTAACAAATGCATATAGCCCTGCATATTTGTGTCTAGACTAGCTATTATCTACACTGTGTAGTAGCGGTTCTGCTATACTAACACACTACAGCAATAAGCTATTAAGCCTAAACACACTAATACTAAGGTAGAGAGAGATAGTCTACCTTACACCTATTGCAAAGAAGCAATTACTAATAGACATAGATAAACTATTTATATCTATAAAATAAAAAACTACTAACGCAACTAGCCCCTAACTATTCTTAAACATAAAACAGTTCCCTACTACTATAATACAAACTAGCTAGACAAGAAAGAAAACTTAACTACAACACACATTAATACAACGCAAAGGCATTAGAAAGAGGATATTTATTTTTAAATAAGCTACTAGCAACATAAGAGTTTTAGAGTTTATATTATATTATGTGCTTTTTAAGCTATGCAAGTTTTACACACACCTAAACCACCTGCTTAGAAAGCAAATTTCTAGGATCTATTATTAGCAAATATTACTAGGAGCTAAGAAACAAATAGAGCAAAGGATAATGCTAGTCTTATTTTATGCTAGCTAACTGCTGCCTAAAATAGAGTATAGACAGAATAGGGAGAACGCGTACATAGCCTCTAAGCACTATCTAGTGCAAAGACAAATACGCTATTTAAGATACATAGGCATATCTATAGGAGAATGTCGTGAGCATAAGAGAGGTATAGATAGATTATGCTAAACACAGCGGCTTCCTAGATTAGGCACCTAGATTACCTAGACAGTACACTACTAACTTCAGCTAGTACTTCTAAAGCGTAGTAGAATATAGAGATAACTACAAGGTAGGTTAAGTGTGTTTAGATCTAAACTAGTTTACGTAGACGTACCTACTTAGAGACAATCTAGAAGCATATTAAGTGTTATTTAAAGATTAAAGGTTCTATTGCTATAAACAATATACATAAAAATAAAACCCTATTAAAGCTAATTTTATAACTAAACTGTTTATAATAGGAATAGACTAAATCCTATTCCCTTTACTATAAATGTTAACTATTATTATCCTATCCTTACTGTAGTAAAACCCTACCTAATATAGTGTTGTCTAACCCTAACTTCTTGTACTAACTATAGCACATTATTAGAATTAGCCTAGGACTATAGGGGAGGTTAGGGAATCTCTAGGTTTCTAAAAACCTAGAGTTTCCTTAACTGCCCTACACTAAACCTGTAGCTTCTTCTATATCAACGCTAAACTGTAGAGGGAGTTAGGGAATCTCTAGGTTTAGATGCTACAGCCTGTTACCTTACAAAATCTACGCTAAGAAGCTTAGACCTACAAGGGTACTATATAGGACCTCCTCTCCCTCTTTTCTTTCTTTAACAGTTTCCTCTACTTTGCTCTCTACTAGTCTACCTATAGATAGCGACAACAGCAGGCAGAAGTCTAATTTAACTAAGTCTAACAACTAAAACCTAGAGATTCTCTAACCTCCCCTACACCTTCTATGCACACCTTCTAGTACATGCAAATAGTACAGTACTGTATATAAATTTTATGCCTTGTTTATGTACATTTAGCACTGTCCTAGTGTTGCTAACATGTACTACTAACACTAGAGCCTTTTACTAGGTTACTTAAGGAACTATAACACCTAGAGTCCTTTTACTAGCTACCTCCCTTAGATTTATTAATGATTTTTGTCTTTTGTTATATTAGTTGTCCTTTCTTTTCTTACTCTACTACGTTTTTTTATTCAACTGCAGTTCTGTAATTGAATTTTGATTTTTCTTATACTAATTCTTGCCTAATAGGCCTCTAAGAGCAGTAGGTCCCTTAGGGAAAGTCTAGGTTTTTAAAAACCTAGAGTTTGCCTGCCCCCCCCTGTCTAACCACACATTTAGGTTGTAGTTTAAGATTGTTATAACACTGCACACTTTCTAGTTACAACTCTTTTATTACTTATAGTAAGTGTAGTTTGTTGTGTTAGCTGTTTGCTATGCTAATATATATAGGCACTATTCTGCTACTATAGCTATAGGGTCTAACTACGCAAGCTAGCATAAGGAGAATGTTAACATCTAAATAGTTAACTTGTTGTCTAACTATAGTTAACAATTATTAGACAAGTTCTTGTTTAATAATTATGTAAATAATAGTGATTATGTCTGTTCTCCTCCTCCTCCTAATTGCGAAAGTGACAAGACCTCTAATAACTTGATTTTTAATAGGGCTATAGATGTCTCTCCTAATAGCTAGTTTAATAAGCACACTATAGGTGCGCTAGGTTATACTACTACGTAATAATTACTGTTGCGAACATTAATTCTGCAACCTAATAGAGCGCTTTTTAACACTATTGCGAATCTAGACGCAGCAGGAGACAGCAAAGTTATAGCAGGTAACACTACTATAACAGGAGATAATTCTAATAAAGCGATCGCAGTCAGCTCTAAGGAATTAGAAAGTAGATTAGATAACAAGGCAAAGGCATAGGGCGAGACACCTATTACACTACACTACTCTTTAGTGTTGCTAAGCGCGTTGTCTACGCTACTGCCCCTAGACTAACCTAAGTATAAGCCTTACTAGTCCTTTGTGTTGCTAGCGCCCTATTTTAAGCAGCCTTTAGCAGCATTTTAGGCGTTAGTGGACTAGTACATTTCGCCTATCTTTAAATACTTTAAAGAAGGGCTAGCGCTCTTAGGGACAGAGGTTAGGCAGTGTAAATTAGCTACAGTTGTTGAGATTTTAAACAACTTAGACTCTTGCCTTAAAGTATTAGCTGCTATAACAGATGCGTCTAAACTAGCTTCTTAGGGCTATTAAGAGTTTGCTGCACGCTTTATTATCTAAGTTATACAGAGGTTGTTTAAGTTAAGTACAAGCCCTTACTAAGCTTCTAGGATTCTAGTTAATATGCGCGTTAACTGCGCATAGGCTTTACTTCTTCTCTTATCTATAAACTAGAGGACAACGTCTACAATTAACAAAGCTATTGTCACTAGTAGGGATAATGCAGACAAAGCTAATACAGAGGTAGAAGACAATAACAGTAGTATTAACTCTAAAGAAGAGCTAGAACGCCTTTACTCTAGTGCTTATGTTGAAAAAACACACAAGAGCAAAGGCAATAAGGGCAAAGACTACTACATAAGTCTGCCTACTTAAGATAGTAGCTCTAAGACATCTGCTTAAAACTCCTCTGTCTCTTAAGTAGACCCTAAACTAGTAGCTGCTTATCTATCCAGCTCTTTGCCTGTTTAGTAGGCAAAGCCCCCTTAGATACAACAAGTAACAACTACAGTTAACAAGCTAACACAACGCACTAAGGCACCTGCCTTAGTTGTATTAATAAACACAGACTGCATTAACAAATAGTGTAAGACAGGGCACCTAGATTATCCCTAAGATAAGCCTATCCCTACTAGTAAAGGCCTTCTTAATCTTGTTAGCAATAACATTCCTAAGAATCTACGCTGCAAGTAGTTTTATTATATTAAGAGTACAGATAAAGCGCGCGCTATTAGTAGTAACTACCTTATTAGCATTAACTATAATAGAGACATTAATTAGGTAGATAACTATGCAATTAACTTTAAAAATGTGTTACTAGAGTTTAAGCAGGCTTATAAGAAGACGCTTACTACTAATAAGAGTAAGTAAACACTAGGTAAGTGCACCCTATGTTCTCTAGACCTATTAGAGAAACTCTAGGTCTTAAAAACCTAGAGTTTCTCTAACTCCTCCTCTTCTCTAATTCCTTTCTTATGTATTGGTTGCTAATTAACGTAGTAGCTCTGTTAATGCCTATTGCCTACTAGTTAAGTTCTCTAGCTTCTTCTAGTTGTCCTACAACCACTTTAGACCACTTGTCTACTCGCTATTAGACATTGTCTAGTGCATTACTTATGTTAGAGGAGGAAGTAGCAAGGCGAGTTGCTTAATTTTAGGTGCTTATAACAGTCTGTTGTTTTAAAGAAATAGATGCTAGAGAGTTAAAGTCTCTTGCAGCCTATCTCTGCAACGCCACTACGCTAGAGAAGGATAGAGCTATTAACATTAGCTATAAACTAGTCTTTAAGGTTACTTTATCTTAACTAGACAAAATAGTACTAGGCTTATGCAACTATAGCACTAGAGATAACTATACTCTGTATATAAATAAAGGCAGCTTTTATTTGCGCTAGAAGAATATTACTATCTTGTCTACACTAAAGATTGTGTCTGCTAAGATATATTACAACGCTTTTTCCCTCCTCTATATTATAAAACGTTTGTAACTGCTAATGCCTAGTTAGAACACTAGAACTAAACTGTTTTAGGACTAGGTTGTTAGCGCCTGCAAGGCCAAGGCAGCTATAGTAGACAGCCTTAATAACAACATGTTACTAAAAGGATTTATAGAATACCTAACTACTAGAACAGGAAAGACTAACTTTGCTCTTGCCTTTCTTCTTAACGTGAGTACCCTCTGCCTAAGGGGCCTTAGGGCAACTCTAACTTTTAGCAGTTAGGCAAAACCTAGAGTTTCTCTATCCCCCTCTCTACTCCCTTCTTTCTATTATTGCAGTAGTGTCTAGGCAACTTAGGGTGTATTCATTGCGCTATAAGCAACAGTTAACATTTTTATAAGTAATAAATAAGTGTGTGTTTAAGGAAAACATGTATTACTAGGCCTGTAATTAAGCAAGATTGCGCAAGATAGATAAACCTAAGGTTTACTTCTAAGTAACTAAGGCTTATCTAATTGACTAGGCTGTCTGCAACGTAGTTGCTTTTTTAAAGGTCTTCTACATCCTTACGTATAGAGCAGAGAAGGAAAAGTTAGCTTATGCGCTAGGTAGCTTACGCCTAACAGAGGTGCTTACATATAAACACCTAATGTTTAATAGTTAGATTACTAACTACACTATTATTGTTACCTTATACTAGACTCTAGCTAGTTAACACAGGCCTAGCGCTGTTGCTAATTATCTCCTTAAGTTGTGCCTAGATAAGTACAAGAAGGCTAACAAGGCTAAGCACTACGCACTTAAAGGTTACTACCCTTCTAGTTTTCCTAGCAACCTTAAAGGGTTAGTTGCTACTTGCATTATTAATAAGTGTTAGGTAGCTTAAAACGTAGAGTTAACTTTCTTAATTGCTATTTAGAACCTAAAGGCGTCTTTTTATGTGCTGCTAACTACTACCTCTATGCTATACTCTATGCAAGGTTTTAGTAGTCTCTTAGCATTAATGCAAAGCACTGCATTAAACAAAGAAGCTATTAAATAGAACTAATTAGGCATGTTGCGTAATCTGTACAAAGAAAATATATTACTAGAAGCCTACTAATTTACGCTTACGCATAAGGCCTTTAATACTTTTATTACTAACTGTAATTCTTTTGCCTACTAAGGCGTTGCGCTCTGCTAGATCTAGAGTAAGATTGCATACAAGATTAATTACAACTCTTAATATGTTACTTATCTTAACAGCAATGTGCACACTATAGGCAATTTCTTGCTAGACTATAAGACTATACGCATATTATTTAATAACAATGCAGATAATTAGGGCATTTACAATCTTAGTAAGGCTTGTTTTACTAAGAGGTTGTAGATTTACAACAAGGATTTAAGCAAGAAATAAATTAACAGCAACGTTTTGCGCAAGTACAATCTTAAGAGCTTTTGTCTAATACTTCTGTATGTAGACAGTATACACAATATAACCTACAATCCTACTATTATCTTTTAGAGTTAGCTTTATAATAAGCGCTAGTACTGCAAGTACTTCTACACCCTTCTTATTAACATTAAGCTCAACGCTAATGCACAAGGTGTTAAGAATATAATAGCTACCTCTAACAGCAACGTGCCTTCTATAAGTGAGATAGGTGCCCTTATTAACTGCTTTGCCGCGCAATTAGAGCAGATTAGACTAATCTTAGCCTAGGTTGCAGACATTAACATAATTAAGAGAGAGAAGGTGCTTATCTTTGCGCAGAATCCTCTTGAACAGGAGATTCTTAACTGTTTGCTTAACCTTGCTAGCATTAAATCCTGTGCACAGATGTCGCAGTTTGCTCTAGAGGACAAGGCAAGCATAGTAGCACGCTTTAACAGCCCTATTCCTACCTTTAAGCCTGCTAGCAAGCTAGACCCTAACTAAATTAATGTTATTATTAACAGCATTAATTAGAACACAGGCGCTAACTACTAGTAGAGCTATTGCTACATTATTATAACTAGCCTAACACCTACGCATCTAATTTTTGTTTAGTGCTGTAGGCAGATTATGCGCATTAGACAGTGCAAGAACTATCTTATTATTAAGTTTTACAACAACGCAACCTATAATACTAATATTGCCTTGTCTAACACACGTAGGGCGTTGCTGTAGGTAGTAGCAAGCATTAATCTTAAGCTACTTGCTAAGGCCTATAGCGTTAGTGTTTAGGATAACTAAGAGAGCATCTAATACTGCAACCTTGCATTGTTAATAGGCTTTATTATAGTTAATAGACAACTAATGTATAAGGTAAGCAAAGGTTTCCTACGTAAACATCTTAATAACTCTAATTTATATAAGTCTATTCCCTAACACTATAGAGGGGCGGGGAAACTCTAGCTTTATAGAAAACCTAGAGTTTCCCTAATCTCTCTTTTATCTCTTAGTCCTTATCTGGTTACACGTGCTAATAGTAATTAGCTCTAGACAATGTCCTTAACTATATCTTCTAGTTAGGCTGTTTATTAGAGTTGCAGATTACCTACTCTAATAATAGTTTAGCTATCTACCTCTCTTTGCGTTTAGCTATTATTAGCAATATTAACAAGAACGCTGCCCCTACTCTGCTAAAGCAGGTGCCTACTAAACACAACTGCCTGCGCACACTAGCAAATATCTTATTAATAGTAAGCAAGATATAGCAAAATAAGGGCTTATTAGCACTAGTTTAGTTTCCCCTATATCTTAACTAGGATAGCTTAATCTACAAGGATACGCGTGCTGTAATTCTAGACAGTAAGGATAAGCTAGACGCTATTAGGAAGGCTAACAAGTTGCATAAGCAAAAGAATAAGTTTAAGTAGAAGAATAATCTTCTTAGCTGCAATGCACGCCTAGATTCCTCTCTAGTGCTATCCCCTCTAATAACACCTTATTTAGGTAGGTTTAGTCTACCTAAAGGGGATAATAAAGATGTAGACATGCCTATTCGCCTCTATTAAGGTGCTTGCTGCACTACAGTCACTATTAGGTTAGATGTAGATAAGGATATTAAGGCTATAGGCAAGCGTCCTCCCCTTGCAGGAGCATTAGGTAGTGGATATAGATTTAGCTAGGTCTCTAAGAGTTCTAGTGCTGCAATTAGGATAGGTTTAAGCATATTTAGTACACTACTAGATAAGGGGAAGTCTGTAGCATGTAAGAAAGGCACTCTACTTGCATAACAGCCTACTATAATGCCTACTAAACTATGTCCTGCAAAGCGTCCGCAAGACACGCAGTCTAACTAACTAGCCTCTAAGGCAAAGAGACTAAAGACAGCATCTAAGGCTACGCTAAAGCTAAAAGCTAAATTAGCTAAGGCTAAGCTAACTCTAAAACCTTTATAGGTAGGTACTAGGTCTTCTACATGTGTAAAGTTAAAGGTTGTTAAGTCTAACGCTATTGTAGACAATGTAGATAATAAAGATTAGGAGAAGAAGAACAAGTAATTTTAGGATTTAATTTTTACTATTTTTACTTGTCTTTTTTTGCAAACAACAACTCTCTATAAACTAGAGAACCTTGTATGTATAATATACACAAATAATTTTACAGGTATAATATACACTAAAACTTAATACTTAATTTTTTATCTTATTTTAGTTTTCCTTTACTTATTTAACACTTGGTAGACAAATACCTACGTAGATACACTTTACCAATGTAGGACTTTAGAGTTACTAAAAAAAAAAAAAAAAAAATAAAAAAAAAAAAAAAAAAAAA
>SATY01001112.1:0-12407 GCA_004335155.1 Ascochyta viciae
TATACGAGACACCGTCGGCGAGATCTACACACCTTGGTCGAGCTGGAATATTGTTGCTGCCAATTCGCTGCTGAACCCGGAAAACTGGAGTCACGGAGCCAACGCTAGTTCGCCAGCCCTCAAGGAAGAGCTGGAAGACGCCCTGGAGAAGATCAACAAGGGTGTGAAGCATTTCGAAGAAAACCAGGAGGAGGCTGTGCGGTACATCAGTACAAAGCTGGACTACTCAGAGGAAGACGCGCGGGAGTGGCTGAAAACGGTAAAGTTCGCCAAGGACGTAAGAGGTGTGGACCAAAAGGTCGTCGACAAAACAGTGAACATTTTACAGAAGGCAGGGGTGCTAGACGAGAGAGCAGATCCCCCGTCCATGATCGCCTTGTCACGGTAAACAACTACGAATACTAGTAACGATAGCAAGTTGCTCGTCGCGACATACCATCAACGAGAGTATATGATCCAGCTGTGTGGAAACATGAAACGTTTCATCGTAGGAGCAGATGACCCTACGGTAAAGCCAATCGGCACTCTTCCGGCCAGCCTGTCGCTCAAACTTCCCAAAAGGTGGCACATGAGCGAAAGCTTCGCCCATGCATCAGATAGATGCACACCCCCACATGTTCGTATGCGATCATCTTGGAGCAATGCGCTTTTCTGTTTCCACCAAGCACGACGTCATGCATCTTTGGAAAGTAATGCGCTGTCAGGCATGGTCCTTACTGTCCGTTGAAGCTTAAGCTTTGAATTACAAAAGCGTTCTGCTGATCGTGTCATGCTACAAGCGGCTTTGAACCAGGCGATGTGTTTTCCGCTAACTCCCTCGATCGCATGCCACAGTCAAATTGAGGGGGCTGCATGATAGCTGCTCGGGTACACACTTGGTGCAAAAGTCTATTGCCGTGACGTAGCAATCCCACTGCAGCTGTTCGTCAACATAGATAAAAGCAATGACACCACCATGTGAAAGCACCACCAGAACCCGACAACGGTATCTACTCATTGTTCAACCAATCATATCTGAAATACTCATCTTAATCTTCGACTTACCCCTGCCATCGACATGCAGTTTCCAACCCAAGCAATTCTATTCGTCTTCGTCACTTCCATCATCGCCGCACCCACCCCCCTGTCAAGTACCAACACTGTCGACCTGTCAGACCGCAACTCTCTATTTCTGCGGGCACTCGACGGTCTCAAAATAACCTATTTGCCTGATGACTCGACTTTACACAAGCGAACAGAGCCAGTTTTGGACCTTGAAAGTAGAAGCACCGATAGCACTGCCACAATTGGGAAGGGGACTAGTAGTGGAGTCGCTGGAGCGGGAGCGGATGCCGGTGGAATTGGTAAGCATCTGTTTCTGTTCATACGTAGGTTTTGCTGACTCTCAGTAGTTACTGGTGGAGGATCTGGCATGATATGCCTGTCTGGCGATTTACTCGGCACGCTAATGGGCGGTGGTAGTGCAGGTGCTGGTGCAGGTACAGGTGCAGGTACAAGTGCGGGTAAGGGTGCAGCAGCTGGGACTGGGGCTGGGGCTGGGGCTGGCGTGGGAGGTTCAGGTAAGCCGGCCTTTCTTTCCTGATTAAGATCATGGCTAATTATTCCCAGGGGTTGGCTCAGCTTCGGGACAGATTTGTATGTCGGGTGATTTGTTTGGGATGTTGACAGGTGGTGCTGGTGCTGGTGCTGGTGCTGGTACTGGTACTGGTACTGGTACTGGTACTGGTACTGGTGCAGGTGTGGGGGCTGGCGCTGGTGCTGGCGCAGAAGCTGGCTGGGCAGCTATTCTCGACAGACTGGGTAAAAAGAACCAAAACTAGAATACCATGAAAGCTTGATACCTCTCCAGCGTGCTCTAGACTCATAAGTGATCGATTCATTATCATTACCTATGCGGCTGAAATTTCCCAGCCCACACCCCTTGCAGCTGACTACTGATGTTCACTTTCAATGTACCTTCTAGCAGGATGCTATCGGTATCAACACTGAGAGTTGCATTTAGCAGACGCACCAGCGCGCATATAAGTCCTAAGATCTGCTTCCCTTTCACCACACGCAATGCTCGTCTGCATTTGCTGAGTTCTGAAGCTTGATCGCTACGAATCACCAAAATCAATCGTCTCCAAGATGCTCATTCATATTTGCTCCGCGTTCTCACAAGACGGCTGTCTTTCCTGCAGTGCCATATTGAAACGCGTCGAAATTTGAATGTCACGAAACGAATGCAGAGCTAGAATGAAAACATAAAACAAAGCATGCAGGGCCTGGCTGATCGGACGGAGATTAAATTAACTTTTCGTTACCGGTGTATTTGTGATCGGTTCGTTTCTTTGCGCAGCCATAGTTCCCAACCTCTAGAGTACACTCTGAAAAACACATGCATTTACATCGCCGTTCCACTTCAAACAACCTCAGAACCTCTCAGATCGAATCATTAGGCGCTTCAAATGTCTCTCTTTCGTATATATCGCCGCCACAATGTCAAGGTTCGAAGCGGATGCTCTCCACATCCCACCTTATGCCTTTGTCACCATACTTCTGAATGAAAAGGTCTGAGGCAGGCAAGACCGCCAGCTCAAAACTTCGGATTACTTTGATGTTTGGGGTGGTATTTGCTATTCCTCGTTATAATTTTGGGTGGTCATAATCACCGTCAGAACACTGTACAGTCTTGTTTAGTATGCAATATCTATCGAATAGTAGAACTGTAACACTTCCCAATACTATTATCTTGTACGCTGAATTGGCGCTGTCGAAGATTCGACGATTCGACGTTCTTATGAGTTATTTCCCGGGTGTTTGCCTGTTCTTGATACGCCGCAGACTTTATTGTTACCAACATTTCCCCAAACTTGATGATGATGAGGTCTTTGAATATTGTAGACGATGTATGGAGCTGGGTTTATCGCCGTTTTCTGCACTAGTAGAAGTGGCTTGTGATTGAACTACGTTAGTGTGTGGCGCTGCGACAACCAATTGCAGGCAGATTGACAATTCCGTTCATCGGCCCGTTTGCAGAAATCTCAAGTTGAAATTGTGTTCTGGACGGGCGTCAACACACAACAAGGCTTCCGGCGAGCAGTTCTTCGCTCCTGCTTAAACAGACCATAGTCCCTGTGCTACACCCAGGGATCCGAGCTTGTAGTGTCACAAGAACTCGTGAAAAAACGTAATGAAGAGAAAACCCAGAGGGAGCAGGCGGCAGGTCGGCCGGCCATGGACTTAGTGTTGGCAAACCTGGGTTTGAAGCTAAGCTACACATAGCATAGTCCCTGCGCCAAGGCACGCTAGGCCCTAAACACAGGGTTGCTAAATTTAAGTAAATAGAAATAAATATAATAAAAAACTAAAATCTAATTCTATTTATTTACAAATCTATTTTTATATAAAACTAACCTACTTAGCTGCCTATTATAGCTACCTCTAACACTTCTTATACACCTAATAGTGCCTCTACTCTAGCTAACTATGTAAGCTACTAACTAAAATCTATTATTAGTCTAATCCTAATCTATTTTGGATTGCTTATTATGCTTATCTTAACTATCTTACTATACTGCTAGGCACCCTGCTGTTTAAGATTATTAGTAGCTAGGTTGTCCTCTACTATAGTAAGCGACGATGCTGCTAAGAGAAGGAGAAGAGCTATCTATGCTTAGTAAGTAGAATCTATTTGTACTCTATCAAAAATGCATTTTACTAATCTATACTAGGTTTTTGTTAGAAATTGCAATATGCTTAAAAACTACATTCTTAGTATATATAGCATAGAGGTAGTTAAAACTATAGCTAGCTACTTTACTAACTAAAGCCTAATTATGGTCTGCTATAAGTCTATTACTAATCTATTAATAGTCTATTTCTTTAATCTTTGTTAGATTTCTACAACTCGCTTACAAAAGAACATAATAACTAGATCTAAGATTAGGCCTATTAGGCTAGGCGTAAGTTTAGTAGCCTAAATGCATTTTAAATGCATATTTAATCTATTTTAGTAGGTTATTTTATAGCTCTAGAGCAGGCTGCATCTATAATAGTGTTCTACTTCCTAGTTATGTGTTATATAATTAGAGCTTAAGAGGAGGACCTCTATATTAGCAGCATAGCTAACATTCTTACTACTTATAAAGAGCCTAACCCCTACGCTACCTGCTATGCTGCTAACTACTATAGTAAGTCTATTACAATCTAATTGCAATCTATTACTAATATATTTTAATAGCCTACAACTTTAATAAGTGCGCTAATACTAACACTGCCTGCAAGAGTAGGCGCTTCTTTAGTTAGCACATGTAAACTATGCTAAGAGGTACTAAAAGAAGTAAGATTAGTTGTAAATGCCTTTAGAATAGATTCTTGTATTTATAGAAATAAAAAGCAATTTACCTACTTTTCTTTAAAGTTGAAATGTTCCTTGCCCTTGCAACCTAAGTTAAATAAATAATACTAATATTTCTTGCCCCTGCAAACGCTGCATAGTACTTCTTAGCTATATAACTTAAGTATAGCCTAGTATTAAACAAGGTTTAGCTAGAAGTTGTAAGAATACGCTTATAATAGGTTTTAAATAGATTGCAGCACAAACCTTTCCTTTCTGCTGTTATTTCCTAGGCCTTGTTATAGTATAGAGTAGCACATTAAGCAGTTGTATAGTAAAGCCACTTGCTAATTTATCTAAGGCCTTAGTACTATAAGAAGACTCTGACTTAGTATTAGAAGACTCTGACTTAGTATTAGAAGACTCTAACTTAGTGTTAGAAGGCTATAATTGTAACAAGCCACGATAGAAATGTTTGGTGTTGTAGTGTTCTGGAACTATCCTTAGTTTGTATTAGTCTTGCCCTTAGCGAAGGTGCGCAAAACCTGCGCCGCACGCCATCCTTAGGGGAGACAAGTATTATTCTTATTATTGAAAACACCTATTGCTATCCCTCTACTATCTATTCCTGGTGTGAAGCAAGTACTATTGCCTATAACCAGAACCTCACACTAATTTAGCGTCAGCTTGCTGCGGACTAGCAGAATAGGTTAACAATAGATTTAGAACGCCTTCTAGGTTGTTTACTAGACGCTCTATTAACTTGTAAAAAGGAGCTAATGCTAGGATTGTTGCAGTGCAAGCTTAACTACCTTTCCCTACAAGTAGGTTATACTTAGGATAGAAGTTTTAAATGTGTATAGAAAGTGTACTCTTATTACTAAAGCGTCTCTATAACTAGATTTAGAAGGTATTATTAATTAATTATTAGCAAACTTACACTACAAAGAATTTTACTTCCTTTTTTCTAACTAGTGTAATAGAAGATCTCTTCTTTATATAACTTGCAAATTTTGCCTGCTCTAATTAGGGCTAACTTAGGCGTCCTAGCAGGTAGCTCCTTAAGAGATGTGTATAGGTAATAGAATAACTGTAACTAGTTACAAATAGATTTATAACTAGCTCTAGCAAACTTACAAATTTCTTTAGAGTCTTTACTATTATAGAAGTAGATAACAAAGTAAGAACTTTATAGGTGTTAAGCTTCTATAGTTATAAATAACATATTATTACTTTAAAGAAAGAGGTTCTGCTAAACCTATTTAGAAAAGATTTGTAATGCGTTCTTAGTCTAATTATAGATTCCCTTTCTAGCTAAGTGTATGCCTTTATTCTTCTAGCTCTAACTTCTTTTCTTTAATTTAAAGAAGGACCCTTTCATTCTTTAGGTGCTCTTGATTCATTTTCTCTTTTAATTCAAACTCTTCTTTTTAAAGTAATAGCTGTGCCTGTTAAAAGTTTAGCTCTTCCTAACCTTGTTAGAGTGTTTAGTTTAAAAGAAGAGCTTGTTGTTGCAGTAAGACCCTAGAATGAGTTTAGAAGGCATTCATAATAGTTTGTAGAGGTTATACATAGGTAGTAGTAAAAATCTAATTAGTAATAACCTTGTAGGTAATAATTGCACTATTAAAACAGATTGCGACCTAGACTAAGACTGTAGAGTAGCTACCTTAGATCTACTCCTCTTTGCTTGTAGTGTCTAAATATAACTAAAAGAGTTAGACACTGCTAAGAGAGTATTGTTATTATTATTATTAGAGATTTTAATAACCTTTCAAAATTGCTTTGCTTTATGTTCTAAATAGATTTTAGTATACTATTATTTAGTGTAAGATAGAACATACTCTGCTCTCTTCTTTAGTTTAAAAAGAAGCGTTAGCTAGCACTTTGTGTTATTTAATAAGATAGACAAACTCTATACTGCTTATAGCAATTAAACTCTTTAATATCCTATAGGTCTATCTACATAGCACTTTAAACAATTAGAATGCGCTGCTAATAGATTTAAAATTAGTTTTTGCGTCTTACTTCTTAATTGCTTAGAGCAGATCATAATTCTTTCTAGTTTAGTAAGACTTTTGTCTAGCTTGCTCTACTGTATCTAAGGTTTGCTCTAGTCTGTTCTATAGATCTTCTAGCATAGAGCTATTACATGCTGCTAAGCTAGCTGCAATAACTAGTACCTTCTTGTGCTAGGCCTAGTTTTAAAGTACTAGGTTGTTCTTTTTAGAGGCTAAAGTTATTTAGAATGCATTCTAAACAGATTAAAGGCTCTTATATATTATAAGGTCAGTAAGTTAATTGTACTTAGACTTTAATTTTGCTTAAAGAAGCTAATAAGCTCTACCCTGGCTTAAATAAGTAGTATAGGGTACTCTTAGAGTAGCTTTATTAAGTGAGCAATAAAAGTGTATAATATAGAAATGTATACAGTTTATCAACTGCTCTCTCTAATCTTGCTTATAGTTGTTAACTAAAGTAAGGTACTAACTAAATCCTAGAGTTAATTAGAGCTGCTTAAATTAGTAAAGAATAGATTTAGAACGAATTTACCTAATATCTGCTTTGTACACATATTAATAGTAGTTCTAATAAAGCACTTATTGTGTAAGTGTCTCTAATAGACTGCCTTACTACTATACTGCTTAATAAGTGTTAAGAACGTCTTAAAGGCAAGGTAGTAAGTATCTGCACTCTTAGTGCTAGCTTAGATTTAACTAAGTACAATTACTATAATAGATTTAGAATATGTTAAAAAGGCATTAGAAGACCTTATATTAATTGTTGTTGCTATAGAATGCAACTCTTAGTATCTTAGCCTATCTAGTTTAGAGGCGCTTAAAAGACATATCTATCTAGAATTACTCTTTTTTAAGTAGGATTAAAGCCTATTTTGTCTAAAAGCAGACTACTATTGTACTAGAAGCACTAGAGATAATATCTTAAATGTATACCTAACTTGTAAATAGACTATAAATAGAGTATAAATAGATTAGAGCATGTATAGTTACAGGATCTTAATAGTTTATCTAGTATTTATAGAAAACAGCGTCTAATCTATTTTAATACAGAAAGTGTAGTATCTGCTCTTTTTTAATTAAGCAGGTAATACAACTTTTATTAGTAAAGGCAGCATATATGTCCTTAACTAATATATACCCCCTTAGTTGTAGAAATGCTTTTAACTAAGAGGAGTTAAGAAATTAAGCTAGAACACATTAGCAATAGACTTTAAATTTATTTAGAATAGACTCTTACACTATGTTAGACCTAGTATTAGTATTAGTTATAATACGCTAAATATCTTCGCTATATCACTCTTTTAAGGCTGTAATAGTAGAGGTAGTATATGTTAGTAGGTTCTAGTTAATATAACTGCGTAGAAAGGTGTTTTAGGTATATTATTAGGTATAACAATGTTGAACGTAATAGAGCATAGTTAAGAAACTATATCCTTAAAGCCCTAGAGGTGGTTAATACCTAAAATAGATTAGAAATCTATTAGAAATTAGATATTACAAACTTACTACATCGCTTTGCTTTTAATGTAGTAGGCTTAATAATGCAACATCTAGTCTCTATATTCCTTTTAATAGTAATAGTGCTATTAAAGAGACCTCTTAGGTACTTAATATTAATATTTAATCTAATACCACTGCTAAAGTGCCTCTCTCTTTCTTAGCGCATCTAAGTCTATCTATTGCAGCCTATAAAGTAGGGAGCCTCTCCTATAATTGTATTCTTAATAGAATTAGAATCTATTGTAGTTTTTATATTATACATATCTTACTACTTAAGATTTTTAATAGACAACAGGTTTGCAATTAGAGTAAAATGCGAGTTAACCTTATTGTCTAAACTATTAAAGCATTCCCTAGTAAAGACTTTTAATATTCAGGATAGAATAGGGTCTAAATGAATTAATAATAGATTAACACACCTTATTGCCTATTATTAAGAATTAGAGCTATGCTTTAGTAGTAGGCTCTTTATCTGTTAAATCTTATTATATAGTTAACTATCTACCTGTGTATAAGAGATCCTTAGACTAGGCACTAGATGTTAACACATTCTAATCCTAGTACAAAGGTGCTTAAACTGTATTATATCTTAATCTTTAAAGAAAGGTAACTTTGTTAGTTTCTAAACTAATCTTTAAGACTAGCAGTATTGCATCTAAAACGTATTTAGAATAGATTACATATAGACTTAATTCTACACTTACTTCTAGTGCCCTGCACTGTATATCTCCTACTAATAGCTATATAGTGTCTTAGTTCTATACTATAGAAACAACGTACACTACACTAGACTCTAATATATTTAAGTATAGTAGTAGTGTAGTTACATAGTTAATAGTTACAGCCTTTAATAGCTATCCTTAGTTATTGCTAACTATAAATAGAGTAGTAGTTTGTTGTATAATATAAATCTATTACAAATCTATTACAAAGGTAATTAAAGTCTTACCTTTTTTATACTTGCTTACGTGCTCTTTGCTGTGTTCTCTAGCTCTGCAAATACGTCTTTAAGCTCTAGCTCTTAATTAATTGCACTACTAGGGTTACTTATAGCATAATAAGGTAGAAAGGAAGCAAACGCCTCTATATTGTTAGCTATAAGCAGAACTTGCTAAAGAGAATAGACTAGAAATTAGCTCTTAATACATTTAAAAATAGTTATATGTGTTATGTTCTTTGTGTAACAGGCTAGATATTTATAAAAAACCTAACTAGTGCCTCCTAAACCTAACTATAGTTTAGCAAGACTTAACACCAAAATTATTAGGTTTTTCTTACTTGATTAGGGTACCCGAGGTTTGCCGACGCTAGGTCCATGGCCGGCTCAACTGCCAACACCCAGAGGGAGCAATGCACGCCTTGGCGCGACGGCCTACAGGCAAACACGGCCATCATTGGACGAAGTGATCTTCCGTCGGGGAAGTCCGCGTTGTAGCGAGTATCCACAGCTACATGACTCGACGCATGAGCCCAAATGAAAACCCCGGAATCAGCTCCGCCATTAAGAAATCGAACATTGAGAGTGAGTTCGTTAGCGAGGCTGTCGTGCAATTCTAACCCCTTGTTATCTCGAATTGGACAATCGCATTAAACAGCATCTGCCACAGTGTGTTGTGTCTAGAAGCCTGAAACTCTTGAAACCAGGCACTCACTCACACGATGTCGCTCTCAATGCCGCCGCCAACGGACTGCGTTACATCCCAGGCCATTCCTTCGGTTCACGTCGGAACCAAATCTGACACGGGGTCGAACTGTGTTCGCAACACCGAGTTGGAGTCTCTTCAGTACGATGGTGATAAAGAAGAGTATCCTGAGGGAGGTGCCACTGCCTGGCTGGTGGTGCTCGGTGCTTGGTGTGCCATGATACCATCTATGGGGCTGCTTAACACCGTCGGTGTCCTTCAGGCCTGGGTCTCTGAAAACCAGTTGCATGGCTACTCTGAATCGAACATCGGTTGGATCTTCAGTGCGTACGCGTTTTTCCTGTATATTGGTGGCGCACAAGTTGGTAAGACATCCATGCATCTTATAATGTTTTCACGCAAATATTAACGCATGGTTGTAGGACCTATCTTCGATGCTCACGACATCAGATACTTGATTGTGCCTGGCAGCATTGGTATCGTCGCTGCTATTATGTGCATGAGCGTTTCCACTGGTACATTGTCAACAGGTCCGAGTAATAGAACGTCTGGCAGCTGACAATATCTTCAGAATACTATCAGCTACTCCTATCCTTTGGAGTGCTTGGTGGATCTTCAGCTTGCCTGCTTTTCACGCCTGCGGTGTCTGCCGTAGGACATTGGTTCTGCAAGCGTCGAGCTCTTGCCATCGGCATCGCCTGCACAGCTGGAGGTCTAGGGGGAGTCATTTTCCCTCTTTTGATCCTCTACCTTGCTCCGATCATCGGTTTTCCCTGGACTATACGTGTTGTTGGTTTCGTCTGTCTTATTATGTGCATCGTAGCCTGCCTACTGCTGAAGAAGAGACTTCCAAACAACAAACACGCCGGCGCGTCTATCGACCTCAAAGCACTAAAGGACTCAAAGTACGCACTCACAACTCTCGCTGTATTCTTAGTGGAGTTTGCCGTCTTTGTTCCATATTCCTTCATCTCGTTGTACGCAATCTATGCTGGAGTCGATCGACAGAAGGCCTATCTCATCAGCGCCCTTCTCAATGTTGGCGCTATTCCTGGACGTGCGCTTCCAGGATATGTTGCCGATCGCTTTGGTGTTTTCAACACCATGCTCGCTACATCTTTGACTTGCGCCACTCTGATCTTCGCTCTGTGGCTGACGGCAGCACGAAACGAGGCGGCAATCACTGCCTTCGCAATCGTGTTCGGATTTTGGTCTGGGACTGGCATTAGTCTAACACCCGTCTGCGTCGGCGCAGTCTGTAAGATTGAGGACTATGGGAAGAGGAATGGCACTACATTCTCTATCGCCAGTTTCGCTGCTTTGATCGGCATTCCTGCTGCTGGTGCCGTTCTTGAGGGTAGCGGAGGCGATTACACTGGCTTGATCATTTTCGCCGGCGGTCTTTATCTCGCAGCCTTTGCCGTCTTTTTAGTGGCAAGGATCGTGGGTTGGGGCCGAGACTGGAGGACGATCTGTTAGGGGTCGTCAATTCCAACTTTATTAGGACCAATTGGTAAATGCTACATCAGGCCTTCTAGATCATTGCGAGTTCTGAATTCATCGTAGCAGCATATATGGGGCCGTTTTGACAGTTCGAACCAATGAGTGTATTGCTAGGCTGCAAACGCTAATCAGGCAGACCTTCGCTGATGCTGAATCTTGAGGATACAATTGAACTGGCTAATCCTGAGTTTGACTAACAAATAACTTTCTAATTGTTGCAGCAGGGTCCTGAGCATGTAGCTCAGGCAGATTGAGCCTCCTGTGAGCCACAGTCACGTGAGGAGCTCGACAGGAGTATATAGCCATGGTTCCGTCTGATCTCTGGGTAGCCAATGATCCGCACATAGGTCATCTGAACACTGTTCAACTAGCTCCCACACTAATCTTAACCAACTAACCCGCAAGAACACTAAACACAATTTTTACAGCTCCTATATCTATAACCATAAGACAAAGTGTAATTGTTAAGAGACTTAAGAGATAAACAATTAATAATTAAGAAAGAGAGATTAAATTCTTCTACTAACGTAGGGGTATAGCGAGCCGCCTACCCAACTAAGTCGCCTACTTTTGCCAAGCCCCTACTAAACTACCCTCTACACACTAATGCCTCTACAACAACATAATATTAACGCATTAAAAGAAGCTTAGATACAGCTTACACTTTAAGCTCTTAAATAAGATATAGATCTCTCTAAGTGACGCGCTGCAGCTATCTATAGAGTTCCTTAAAAGACACTAAGCAACTAACGCGTAGGATAACCTTTACAAGATAATACTATAGCTAATTTACAAAAGCTAGACAATAGTAAAAAGAAGGTAATTGTTTAGCATATACTTAAGCTAGATATGCAAGGATTTGCCTCTTAGCTTATAGATGTAGCTGCTATAGCTAATTCTCTATGCGCAGAGCGCAATATAGGTTATATTAGCTTAAAATATGCTAGCTTATTTGTTAAGCGCTAACTAGAGCTTAAAGTAAAGTTTAATTATAAGTACAACTATAGGCAAGCTTTTTATAAGGATACTAGAGTTATATAAGGCTAGTTTAGCCTAGTAGAGAATGTTAAAGCTAAGTATAGCATCTAGAACAATAATAAATATAACTTTAATAAGATAGGCTTTATAATAGGCTAGATATCTTAAGAAGTAGTTGTTATAGCTTTAAAATAATAAGGACAGCTAAAACAAGTCTAGCTAGGTAACTAGGAGTAGACAACAGTTGTATAAGGCATTAATGCTAAAGGATAGGCTATGTTGAGTTTCACACTTTAGACAAAGTCCGTAAGTGATCGTTCAATTAGGTCTTGGGGATGAATACAAGAGCAGGGAACTAGAAGGGGTAAGTAGTATGCGTCTAGGACCTTAGCTACTTAGGTTGCAAGGAAGAGTATAGAGTAGACTATCTGTTTTGCAAGCAGG